>PVHP010024926.1:0-18877 GCA_004024765.1 Zapus hudsonius
TCTCTCTCTCTCTCTCCTGCTTGAAAATGAATAAATAAAATATTTAAAATATAATTATTTTCATTAATGTAAAATTTTCCCATTGTTGGAATATTATGGTCAGTTTATGGCATCCAGTATCCCTGGAGACCACCATCCATTTTGCTATATTTATTGAAGGTCTGGAGAGATTGCTCAGTGGTTAAATACTTTTGTTGTGTAAACTTGACACCTGAAGCTTGGGTCCCTGACAGCCACATAAAGTTAGACACACGGTGTTGTACCTGCCTAAACCACCTAACCAACACACCTAAACCAGTAGAAGGAAAAAAAAGAGCGACCCTGTCTCAAACAGGTGAAAAGAACAGCATCTCAAAGTTGTCACCTTATTTACCTCCCCACACACTCCATGGTTTGCACACACACATCCGTACATACCACACACACACACACACACACACACACACACACACACACACACACACACACACACTGAACAATGAGCGACCCTGTCCATTGCTACTTTTTTGCTAGGCTAGCTAACTCCCAAGCTTCTGGTGAGTTTCTGCTCCTTTCTTGCCCCATAAGCATGGCTGGGAGTGCAAGTGTCTGCCATAGTGTTCAGCTTTTTACCAGGTGCTGGGGCTCCAAACTGGGGTACACAGGCTTACTCAGCAAGCACTCAATCCTTTGAGTGATCACCCCAGCCGCAGAGAGCATGCTACAAGGGAGAGGAGAAAACTGCTACCACCTTCGGCGAAAGCCTCCAGAGAGGGCAGCCACTAATTCCTTAGTTCTCAACACTAGTACCACAACAGTTTGTAAATGAATGGCTCTATCAGGGGACTAATAGTTGTACAGTTCTGGCATAAATATTTGGAAGGCTTTAACAGGTATTTATTTTAGAGGTGAAACATGTTTAAATGGCAGAATTTTTCATATGTAAATGTCAAGTAGAAACATCAATGAATTAAAACATCTTTTATGTTTTCTTGGGATATTCATGGCTCTGGAGAGCACATTTCTCTTTGCTCACTGTTCCCTGTCTAGGGCACTTCTTGAGTAATGGCATGAATTTAATATGCTTATTTCAGAGTGGAAGGAGGTAATGGATCATTTTTATCTTTTTATAGAAAGAATAGCAGCTATTTTAATACACATTTTATTTCAGGTTCTTCCATGGAATATTTAGAAAATCCACCTTGGGACATAAAGGAAAAGAGTTCGCAGACTGCAGATGGAGACAGACTGCATTCGAGGCAGACTCGTGTACTTTCCACACTTCTAGTCACTTGGCGAACGTCAGGAAAATATATTTTAGCCTTTCATATTTTAATAGTATATAACATCATGCTGTTAATACATTACCATAATTTTATTTAAGTCATTGCTTCAAAGTGTTCATTCATCCACATTGTCATTTTTCCCCTGTGAAACTCCAAAACACATACTGCAACACTCACCAAAGGACAATGCTCTTTTCCTAATATATTGATGTATTTTCACTCCCTTAAATCAAGCCTGTGTGCTGATATTAACTGTGCCTTTCATTTGTCTCCTGTGGATTGAGCATCTCAATAGCGGAATCTTCACCCTGCTTGCTAGAACCTCTACACCATGGAAATCAATACACTTGCCTTTATTTCAACTTGAATTTGACTGATATCTGCATTATTTACCTTCATGCAGAACACTGTTTTGAAGGTAAAAGGAAATGTTATATTTTAAAACATCTAATGTTAATTACAAAATCAAATATTATCTAATAAAATGAAAGTAATTCAATCATTTTTATTTTCAAAATGAAACTGAATATTTAAATAGGAAGTCTTACCAATTTCTTATTTCTTACAAGTAAATGAAAACTCCTTCCTTAGCTAAAAAAGTAAAACTAGCCGTGTTCAATTTCCTGCCTAAAATCTTAAATTGTACTATTTGGAAGCACTTACTATCTTCAGCATTTAACTCTATGTACGTCACTATTTTTGTCACTAGCCTTTCAGACACTTTTTCCTCTTTGCTGAAACCACATTATTCCTACTGGGACTAAAGTAAGTCATTGATATTCGTTGTCTGAAGTTTAGATCCAAAAGTCAGACACTGTGTGGAGGCAGACAGGAAATAAGAACGGCTTCCCTGCAGGACACATTCCACGCTCTGCCAGTACTGTGAGTATCTGCTTGTCGTTTTCAGGGCCTGAATTATGGCATCTCCCTTTCAAAAGCTGGATTGAAATTTTATAATTTGTATAACATTGCAACCCTAAAATGAGACAATATAAACATTAAGAAGTCTACAAAGCTAACTTTTTTCCCAGCGTGCTTGAGTGTACACCCGCTAGTTAAAAGGGCTTGGAAAATAGTCAGTCTGACGAATGTTTACAAGCAGAAAGAATTCTGTTTTCGAAACAAACCAACTCTGAAACCCGGAATTGCTTCTAAAGACCAAAATCCTAACCCAAAGACCGACAGCCCAAGCCCAGCTCGCCATCGTGGGCCTTCCCAGCACAAGCTGATGCCCCTGCCTGCACAGGTCCTCCCAACCCTTTTGGCGGGAAGACTCCATGAAGCCTTTGCGGTCCTCACTCGCGAAATCAAACCTCCCATTAGCTGCTTTCTCAACATCGCTTACCTCCCCTCTGAAGCACGCGTTGCAAAAGTGTGCGTTAGTAACACCGCTTCCATGAAGCAGGACAGCGCATGACCGCTTCGTCCTTACTCCGTGACAATTGTCATCAGTTAAACTGTTTTCCCCCAAATTTTGCACACAGATGGATCTCAGAATATTAAAGCATTTTGGGTTGGGCCTTTGAAAAGGCAATTAAGTTAAAACCGTTTTAATTGGGCTGTACACAAGGATGCTCTCATGAGCACACACAGTCTGCAGCCTTTTGCTGAGAACACAGACTTTTCTGCAGACCTCAGGAAGCTGAGCCTCTGGGATCTTTGGTTTTGATCTTTGACTTTTTGTCTCCGGAATTGTCACAGAATGAATTTCTGCTTTTTCAGTTAATGATCTGTGCCCTTTGCTGTGGAAGACCTAGAAAACTAACGTGACAACTAGCTTTGAGCCTGACATTGTTGTGTGACTCATTAGTAATGTAAACTTGGGTTTGAATCCTAACTGCACGACAGCTTGCTGCAAGGTCCTAACCACAGTTCTAAAGCAATGCCCTAGGGTTCGGGCTTCTCCTTCCTGAATCTCAGACAAGACCTCATTTTAAAACGCTATTGAGGAATTTAAGTCTATGTGGAAACATCAGCATAGTCTGCTGCTGACACCCGAATTTCCACAGCTTCCTTTCCCCTTCCTTTAGCAGAATCAATGGAAAAGTCAATCTCTTGGTAAAATTAATTGAAGTAATCAGTCCTTAAGGAAACACAAGCAATATATACAGTTTTGCCTTTCAGACCCCAAATACTTAAAATCTGATGACATACTCAAAGTCTGGAAATTGATTCCTCCATTAAATCTGAATTGGACCAGAGAAAAACCACGGTCATATGAGGGAATTATGGAGAGATGATAAGACCCAGAATCTGGGGGAGAGAGGTAGAAGTTTACTAGAAACCAGAACAGAGAAGACCGAGGGGTCACACAGACATGAGGCGTGGCCGGGCAGCAGATGAGCCGGAGAGGAGAGAGGAGACATTGTCCACAGGAAGGGCGCTGACAGAGACCCCAGTTAGGCTGTTTCACAAGAGAAGCCTGCGATCCTCAGCCAATTCTTCCTGCTTTTTAATGGAGCATGGCTTGTTTTTGCTAGAGTGAAATTTAAACAATTTCAGATAAATTTTAAAAGAACAGAAAGCAAATAATCTATCGCAGCTGGACGGGTGCGGCCAGTCAGGACAAAGCCAGACTAGGCAGAAAGACAAAAAGAAATACCAACTCTGAAGGAATCTCTGATCAAAGTAGAGCTTGGCGGGCTCCAAGCTGGTGTTGAAAGAGAGACAGGAACCAAAGGCTGCGGCCCCTCCTGAGCCTCCGAACTGCCTCGTGGCAGGAGCAGTGCCGAAGCGAAAAGTCAGATCAGTCCTGAAAATGTCGGAAACCGCTGTGATTTCAAAACCCTTCCTACCCACAAAAGCAGATCATTTTAAACTTGTCCTGCTTATGAAAATCACCTCAATTCTTATGATGGTCCTTTGAGTGAAAATGCCTGTATCGCCAAAATATGTTAAATGAAGGAGCGCATTTGCTGTGCTTCTGTCTAAAGCTCTTGACCTTTTCTCATCCAAATAAAAGGGACTTTTAATAATTCCATCTTCCACATCAAAGAAAAGCATAAGATGGATCCCTTTTTTCAGTGAATGTATATGAGGTCATGAGGCCATGTTTTGGCCAGAGACCAATTCTATGACTCAAGTCACTTGAGAACTACTTGTTTCTCTCGACATTTGGTCTCAAGTGGGATGGCCAGCATCTTCTATGGAAGACAGTAGGTCAGTGGCCAAATGCCAATGCAGACAAACAGATGTTGTGGTTAACCAACTTGGAGGAGGAGTATGTGAATGTTATTCCAAAATCCTTCTGCTAGAAGTGTTCTAAAGAGAAAATCCTTGCTTGATCCTCTACCACCAGCTAATGGAAAATATTCAGATGCATTTGTCTGAGTTCTTCAAAGAACCATGTCAACTAAAAGAAGTCTTTCCAATAAATACAGGCCAAAGAGGAACATAGGAATTGGGCCCTTTTTAAAGCATCAATCTTACTGTGTTCATTTTTTTAAAAGGGGTGTGAAAATGAAGGTAAATCCAACATGTGAATAAGTTTACCTTCTATAATACAAGAGAACAATAACTTCACAAGAGTTTGCTTTGCAAGCTCATTTCAGAACAGACCCAACATGCACCACGCCTGAAAATCTAAAGCATCAAGAGACAGACACTATGAATTTTTATATGATGGTTTATTATCCAAAAACATCTCAGGGATGGAGAGATGGCTCAGTGGATAAAGGCACATGTTTGCAAGCCTGTCAACCCAAGTTTGATCTTCCTCAGTTCCCATGTAAATAAAGCTGGACACAAAGTGGTGCAAGTCTGTGATCCCACAGCACCGACCTCCTGCAGTGGAGGCAGAGTCTGGGAAGTGCAGCCAGGAGACTTGGGAAGCTCCCAGAAGCAGCGGCCAGAGACTATAGGAGGAGGAGGGAAAAAAGGGCATATTGTAAAAACATATAATAAAAAATACAAACAAAATTTAAGATAATCCAGAATTTTCTTTCAACAAATAGTCTCTCTGTCTACAGAGAACTTGTGTTCAATTTTAACAAATTTACAACCATTTTTAGAAAATATTTTGACTTTGGTTATCCAAAACTGTGTCAAAATTATAGGCTGTGCAAATCACATGCTCATTTAATGTCACCTCAGAGTGTCGTCCAACATGCGGATTTGATCCAATGTCCATAATTTCAAAGGATATAAATCTGGGAACCAAAAAACCTCAAGTCCACGAGGCCAGGTCTAGAAGCCACGTTCGGTGAGGCATGTGTGTTCGCATTTGTTCTCTGTTCCTCCTTCTGGAGAGATCCACTCCTTCCCAACAAACCCTGCTTCTGCTTCTGTTCTGCCGGTTTTAATTATCAGCTATGACAGTGAAATACTGCGTATGGTAAGTGAAGACTGGCACGTGAGTACGTTCAACGTGGACAGAGCGGTTCTGGTTGAACTAATGAGTCCCAAATCTCGATGCAAACAACCCCTCCTCTGGATGAAACTTCCTCAAGTATTTCAAGGGATCCATTTGTGTAAAAACTGTGATAAGCAGGGGAAGAAGTGAAGGAAAATCCGTATTCTGTCCTTTTTCTGTGGCTCAAATGACGCTTGCCTTTCAACCTGCTTTCAGGTATTAGCGTTTGCATTTCAGGGATAATGAAAAGTAGCAATTCAAAAACACGATTAGAAAAGCCACAAAACACTTCCAGAAAGCGTTCTGATTGGTGTTAGATGCCTCTGCCTAGAACAAATTTTAAATTTTTTTCTTGTAAATTGAGATATGTGAAAACTTTGAGAGATTCTTTACCAATCTTGGAACACAGTAAACAGATTCATGTAAAGAATCGACCCATGTTAAACGCTTAGAACATGCCAAGAAAGTCTGCTTATATTTTAATTGTATTTCCTCTTTGACTTCCTTTGGCTTAATCCGCTTGTTATCTACGAAAGTGGTTCTAGTCTATGATAGGACATTTGAAGGGATTAAAAGATTTCAGGTCATTTCTAAGCAGCAAACCAGAAATGGCCCAGAAGAGTCAGTGTGCCGTGTCACGTGACCTTGTCGCTTCATCCCACTGGCTTCACAGGACAACTGTTCTCACCATGTCACTGATGAGCGCCTAGGAAGGGGTCCACCAAGCCAAGGTATGAACTTAAAGGCATTGTCCAAGGAGCTGGTGAGCAAACAGCGAATCACCTTAAGTATAGAATGAAACTTTCATTTATTACATCTTTCTTCAAACCTGTTCTGTCATGTTTTCCTTCCCTTGCCTCTCAGTCATGCCTAAGTCAGATTCCAGAGCTTTCTGACCATCAGTGGACGTCAGGATGGCCCAGTCCCTTTCCCAGCTCCTTTCCAGTTGAAGAGAAGTCAAGCTTCCGCTCTCATCCATTTCTGGTTTGTCTTCTCAACCCGGTGCACGCTGACACCCACTCTGGCCCTCTCGGGGAGCAAGGCTACATCGGGATCTTTCACTCTCCCCTCTCCATCCCTGACGTGCTTCTTGGCTTTCTCCAAGCTGGGGTGGAGAAGAAGGGTGACGTCCCAGGGGAAATCTATTTTAAGTGAGTGCCTGATGCTGTAATTCTCACTTGGCTGATGGGACACTCGGTCATGGAAGACGTTCAAATACTGACGGTCTCACATTTGTGTTTTGGGAGGAAAGATCGCAGGAGGATCTTCCCATAGAAATCTCCAGTGTTACACCATTCAGGAGTTTGGATTTTCTTTCTGGATGACTTGCGTGATGTTCTGTCTGCTTTTCTAATGATCCCCTGTCCCACTGGACAGACAACCTCTCTGAAGGCTGTGTTGTTTCTCCCAAGTGCCCTCCAGTTCACAGAAATGTGTCCCTGCCCTCACGTCGGTGAGGTTAGTTGCAGCCGTCTCTCTCCTTGGTTGTCTTCAGCATTGCCTTAGGCAACCTTCCACACTTTAAATTCCTCTGAATAAAAATCAGAACGATTCCTGGCACTATCTCATTCCACACTAAAATGATTAATGTCGCCCAAGACTTTGCTAATTTGCTCCACTTTGTTCACAATGTAGAATGAGAGCACCATTTCTGCAGCTCACCTAGAACATCGGGTTCCCCTCCCAGAGAAGGTACCCTCCTGACAGTGGTGAGAGGGAGACAAGCCCCTCCTACGTGAGCCGACAATCCTCACAGCCTCTCCCTCCTACCCCAGACCCCTCTTTCCCAACTTATTATTTCTTGTAAAATCGGCCTCAGGTAATAATATAATTCTTACTTTTACTTTTTACCAAGCTGTACAGAAATGGTAGGTGTTAGTCCTGGTCTGCAGAACAGGATATCATTAAAAGACAGTGCTCCCAGCTTTGAAGACTTTGCTGCCACCCTGAGAGAGCAAGAAGGTTATGTCTAGCATAGAAGGATCCAGAAGAAAAGGAAAATGAGTAACTTCTGTGAACTTACTTGCCCTAGTAATTAGTTTCTTAAGAATAAGTCCTAGGGGGCTCAGTATCAGACTGCATGCCTAGCACATGCAAGACCCTGGACTCGAATCCCAGGACCACTATAGATAGATGATAGGTGATAGACAGAGGATAGATAGATGGATAGATAGATGACAGATAGATATATGATAGATAGATAGACAGACAGACAGATGATAGATAGATAGATGTGAGACAGATAGTAGAGAGAAGAATTGTCAGCAATATCTTGCACAACTTTCTGGACATTTTCATTAAGGTCATAAATGAGTGTGCCAATAAATAACACCAAGACAAAAGGTTACCTAAGAAATCACCCAGATTCCTAGAGTGTGGTGGTCCCCAGCAATGCTCACTACCACTCACCTCATTTGTTCTATGTGACAGAGAGGAGACAGTCAGCTGAACGCTGAAGCAATGAGGATGAACATCCAAGGGGATAGGAACGTAGAGAAGAGAGTCAGAAAGAAAAAGAATCTGGCTGGTGTGATGAGCAGAGTCAAAGGACATACATTCTCCAGTGAAAGTCAAAGTGAAAACCAAGGCAGTGTGTGCCAGTGTGTATCGAAATGCAGAGACGCGGTAGCTATAGAGAGTGCTCAGTGGTTAAAGCTGCTTGCTTGCAATTCCCCAGGACCCATGTGAAGCCATGTGCACAAAGTGACACATGTGTCAGGAGTTCATTTGCAGTGGCAAAAGACCCTGGCAGCATAGTCATTGTTCTCTTTCTCTCTCTCGTTCTCTCTCCTTCCCTCCCTACTTAAAAATAAATGATATTTCTTTAAAATTCACAGATGCAGCTTTCGACAGCAGAGGATACACCATGGGCTTGTGAGTGAGCTCTCAAATGTTTTATATATATATATATTATATATATATATATATATATATATAATTTAGAGTAAGAAGTGTTTTGTGATTTAAAAACAAAAAATACATGATATATATAACATATATATATATGATAAGCATCTTGTTACATATTTTAGGAAGTAATCAACCATGCAGATTATGTACACCTCTATAAGCTACACCCCCAGAATCTGCACACACCAGCTACAACCACCTTTGGATCCAGTTTGGGAATCAGTATTCCATTGTGCAGAGTCGACTCTGAGGAATAAAACGTGCTCTTTTCTATACACCTAAAACGAAAGTGTTACATGAGATAATTGCTAAAGCCCTCATGGCTCTGGTATTTGGACATAAAAAAATCACTTGAGACCACATGAAAACAAAATGTCATCATAAACCAAACTAAGAAAAAACAGATTCCAGTGAAACAAACTGTTCAATGTGAAAACACAAAATGGCTGGAAACATGAGGTATATATTATTTTGACACTCCAGACTTGCTTTTTAAAACTACAGATTGAAACTAGGCATCGTTCTGACATGTGGAAGGCCATTAAAGTTGATTTTGTCAACTTTAAATTCAGTTTAAATTCATTTCAGTTTTATGGAGGAAATTAGAACAGAATACTAACAATTCAACTGATAATATATATATATATATATATATATATATATATATATATATATATATATATATAAAACCTGCCTGTAACATTGCCTTATTTTATCTGAAAATTTTCAAATGTGAATTTAATTGAAAATATTCCACAGTAGATTCTGGCATAGAGGCATGACAGGTTAGTTTCTAAATCAAAATTATGAAAATATTTATTTATTGTCTGCAAGCCTAAATTTTAACTTGCCATTACTTTTCTGTGCAAACACCATATATTTGATTAGAATTTAGATATGTATATGGAGGACATATAGTTAACTTCTAAATTGGATACTTAGGGTAGAAGGATAGTAGGTAAGATAATTTTTTTTGTTTTCTAAAATCACAAAAAAACACTTCTTACTCTAAATAAAAGCATTCTCAAAAAGTTTTGATGCTAAACTCTAATTTTGCTACACAAAGAACAATAGAATGTTAAGCCAAGTTATAATATAGAGCTAATTTTCAGGTACATGCATAAATAAAGCCCGTGGTTTACAGGTGGTTATAGGAACTACGTAATTAATTAAAAGGTTTTGATGTGATAATGGTACTCTTTCACTTTGGACTTTGTAAGTTTTATTCCTCTTGTAAGTTATGCGTACCTGCTCCCACAATACCTTAATCTCAAGAATAAGAGTGCAATGTGTCCCAGCCACATTCACAAATCCACCACTATCAGACCACCATTATTCATCATCAGTATAAACATACATACATGAGAGCCCTTCCAACCACACAGAGGGCCAAATGTAAACACATTAAGTATGGTATGAACAAGACCGTACAGTAAATCACCTGATAACTTCAAGTTCACCGTGTTCATCCCTGGTAGCTAGAATGCAATGTATCCATCCTTCCTGGGAGAAACCTGGTCCATTTGTCTTTTAAAAATTTATTACAGTCAAATTTTCAGACTCTCATAAAACCAAGTCATAAAAATGGAGTTATGACTCCATGCACTCAGCTTCTCTCTTTAGAGGAGGGGAAACTCATATCAATATTTGTCCAAAGCAGAAGTTATTGTAGCTGTACCTGAGCCTTGAGCCACAGTTCCCAAGCCTTTTCCCTGTATGCTTCCCTTTAAAAGTATACATGAATCACATACACCCCATGTGTGACACATGAGACCAACATTCATCTACCCCACCATCATGCTTAGACATGCTGTGTCCCCAGCATGGCTCAAAGTCTTCTTTCCTGAAGAACACATTTCTAGCGTAGGTAACTGCTCGTCTGCATTTTCAACTTGCCGCACATACATGACATACTCTGTCTCTTTCTTAACTTTTGCCTATTTTGTAAATATAAATGGAAACCCTCATAGTCAGCCACACACCGCTGGGATGAATCTTCAAACCAGGCACAATTTGGGGAGGAAAATATTTATTGAACAGATCCAAGCAGAGACAGTGACAGAAGCCCACCACCAGCACCACAAGCAAGCACACTCCAACTAACAAAAGGAACTCCAGGCTTCAGCTAAGACTGCTTTTTGCATATGTAAAGCTAGAATTTCAGACCCACCCCAGAAATACCTTAGGGCTGAACCCTAGGATCTGGCCAAGGTGACACACCTCCTCTAGCCAGAACTGGCTGGAGACAATTCACAATTATAATAAACCTTTGATTCTTTTGGGGGACATTTTTTCAAAACTACCACAGAAACACTCAAATGTTACTCTGCTACATTGTTCTGCATATTTTATGATTCTGAGATCCATACACATTATTTGTTTTTTAATTATCTTTGTATATGTAGGATGTGTGGGTGTGGGGGGAATGGGTGGGTAGGTGCACACATGTCAAAGCACATACGTAGTGGTCAGAGGAGAACCTCAGGTCTCAGTCCTCACCTTCCCACCTTGTTTGGGGCAGAGTCTCTCGTTCATTGCTGCACAGCCTGGGTGAGTTGGCCCATGAGCACCCAAGGAGTCTCCCATCTTGCCCTGGGTGTGCTGGAATGACTGGTGCTCACGGCTGTATCTGGCTCTCTGTGGATTCTGGGATCTCACTCAGGTCACCGTGCTCACCTAGCAGGTGATTTTGCCCACCGATCTGTCTCCCCAGACTGCAGCATCCAGACAAATGGATTGGTATAGTTACAGTTAATAGATGCTTACTTCTGCATCATAAAATACACTTCTACATTGAAAAATACACTAGAATGTGTTTTTTTCATATTTAACTGTTAGATACTGTCTGGTTCTTATTTTCACTCTTATAAGCAATGTAAAACTATCTCCAGAGAACATAGTCCAGTAGTGAATTGTGCTAGAACTTGACTTCACACAGGGTGATCTTCAAATGCTGTTTTAAAGGAACTATGCTGGTTTATCTAATTATTGCCCTTTCTTGACAGCATTACCAACACTCAGCATTATGACTATTTTAATTGTTGCCAATTGGTAGTGGGATGTGAAATAAAATCTTATTTTGTTATAATTTATATTTCCCTGGCTGCCAATAAAGTTGAGCATCCTTTCCTGTGTTAGTTGTTATCTTTCTTTTCTCTTGCATAATTGAGACATTAAGAGTTATTTATTAATTCTGGATATTAGTCATGCTTTACTTCTAAGAAGAACTGATACAGTTTGGTGAGTACAATTCTTAAATTTAATATCCTTCAAGTTTAATTTCTCTAGCTTAATCTTGTCTTTTAGACTTAGTGATTTTTTTCTTGTATTTTAAGAAAATCTCACCCTATCCAAATTATATATTTACAACCCTTTCCTAAGAACTCTCAATGTGTGCGTATGTGGAGTGGGTCATGGTCCTGACTCTCTCGCACCAGGCCTCCACTCTGCACACCTTCCATGCTGCTCCACTGTCTTTTTTCCAAATCTTGTGTCATCATTTTTCCTCAATTGCCGATTCGTTTTGACAAGGGAAACCCTGCTTGTCTTCAGGAGTATATTGGTTCTTCGACCATTTTCATTTTTTCCGCTTAAGTTTTGGAATCAAATTTTCAAATTTCATGAAAAGCTTTAGGGATTTTATTGCAATTTTAGTGAATCTGAAGATTAGTTTGTGATGACATCACCCACTGGGTCCTGTCGCCATACCAGGCTTAGCCTATACAATCCTTAACAAATGCTCATCAACTAATTAATAATAGGTACTGTTTTCTACATAACACTACTGTACATCATTTCAGACTTACTTGTCAAAGATTATATATTATATTTAAAATAATCTTTCCAAAATTGAACTCTCTCTAGCTGGACATTAAAATGCAACTGCCTTTTACATATTGATTTTTTTATCTGGCCATCTCACTGAACTTCTCATTAATGCTAGAACTAGTCTGGTAGTTCTCACAGACTTTTCATCTAAACAAAGATAGATACAAGACTAACCACAACCACATTCCACCTGTCGTGTGGAAACAGGATGCAGACCTATTCGAGGAAACGATACTCACACAGGTAGGAGATCAAGCTTGTTATAGGACCTTGTTATTGAAGAGTGAGAAGCAGCTGCCACCTAACAGTTAATGAAATCCACAAATAGAAGAGTTAAAATGACCCTTTAGACTCCAATGAGAGCAAATCACCTGGAGCCTCCGGCTTCCTTCTCAGCTTCCCATCCCAAACCACACGCACAGCCACAGAAATGTGTTAATGGAAGGAAAGAGAAGCAGGAGTCTCAGAGGCAGGAAATGAGATATTATGACTCATCGCCCTGGTCACAACCCAACAATGAGACAGAACCTGGAAACTAGAAAGGCAGAAGCAACTGTCTCCTGGGGTCTCCAGAGGAGCACAGCCCTGACCGACCATGAACTACATGACAATAAGGTTGGGTTGCTTTTCAGCCACTGAGTATGAGGTATATATATATATATGATTTATAGCAGCAATAAGATACTAATATAGATTATTCTATTCTTCCTCGGAAGGACAAGAAGCTGCGAAGTCACCCACAGAGACACTCTCATGACCAAGCCCCAAAGACATAAAAAAACGAACTGAAAAACATCCTGATGTTTGGGGCTACCACAGGAAGCTTATGTGGTAAAAAGAAGGAAATGGAAGAAATGGAGTGGAAATAGAGATGAAATAGACAGGGTCTATGGTTCCTCCCACATGCTTGTAAGAAGACTCTGCTTGACCTTGGAGTGGTGGAAGGCTTTGGAGTGAGCCTACGCACAAGACGGGCAGGCTGCAATGTGAATTTTCTATAGGTCTTTGTCACATCCCAGTAGAGATGTATCTGTAGCTCTATGACAGGAGCAAAGCACCAGCACTGAAAACAGAGCTGGGCAGCTTGAAAACCATTATCAAGACAGATGTGGAGCCGCTGGGAAATGCCTGCACTGGGAGTTCAGGTAAGCTAGCGCCAAGGATGAGTACTGTTCAGTTTGGGCCTTTGGATAAACAGTTGGGTCCCAATAGACAAGGAATATCAAAGCAGGATCCCTGTGGGACCTAAGGCATGCATTTGAGCCATTGGGAAATTTCATTTGGAAACTGGGAAATAATCATTCCAAAGTAATTCTTTTATTATACTTTTTTGTGACAAGGTCTCAGGTAGTCCAGGCTGGCTTTGAACTTGCTGTATAGCTGAGGACGACCTTAAACTTCTGATCCTCCCAAGTGCTGGGATTGCTAAAGGTGTATTATTCTACTACCCAACTTTCTTATCTTTACTTTTTCTTTTTTAAAAAAAATAATTTAAGTAGTTAGCAAAAAGAAACTCTACCTAAATTTTTTTAGAAAAAATAATTGTGATCAAATAAGAGCTTCTCATGTTATACAGGGTGCTGTGTTATTAGAAAGAGAAAATTCATTTTTGATACTGTTACCATTAAATATCTTTCGGAAACAGAATGGCCTGTTCTAGCACTGAGACGGTGTGATAACCTGACTTCCAGGTACAGAGGAATGAAATAACCTATCTAGGCTCGGAGACATGAAGGTCCGTGTCTGTCATCCAATGAGACCCATTGATTCTCCTGTGTAACAGCTGATACTCCTGATACTGACTGTCAGCTGAGAATCAGCTGTGGCCTGCAACGATGCTGTGTCTTTCTGTGCTGCCCATACCTACTTCCTCCGTGGTAGCTAGGTCCCCAAAGCAAATAATCCGTGACAATTCAAGGAAGGGCTCATCACCTTTCGTGATTGTCTGTCACATTCTCTTGGACCATGCCCTTGCAAAACTCTCCTCAGATTCAAAGAGAGGGTACATTATTTCCAACACCATGGTGAGTGTCACCGTCACAACATAGAAGAGCTGGCTGTGGAAGCAGTGGTTAAGCTCTGCTTAGCACAGGAAAGTATCCTCAGAACCCCATGGAGAGAAGAGAAGAGGGGAGGGGAGAGGGAAGGAGGGGAGAAGAGAATACAGAAGAGGAAAGAAAACAGCAAACACCTGGCTGGATCCCAACATAAATGTCCTACAGCAGAGAATATTTAATATCAATAGGCTTAATGTGTTAAACATATACACAGGAGACATTCATCTTTGTTATTTTAAGCATTATTTATCAAATATCCACAGCAAAGAATACGTAATTATGTAGCACATAGATAGTAAATTAAATGAACACAAAATTTGAGACACAAACAATCCCAACGTGAGGAGAACATTCCAACCCACTATTGTAGAAACAAGAAAACAACAGCCGCCACTCGTCAGCCTGGGCGATGACCAGTGCGATCACCAAGAATCACCAAGATCCCGAAGGGGACAAGGAGGCGTGAAAGCTGTTCCCTCTTACAGACGAGCAGCCAGGAGCTCGGGAGGTTTCTCAGAGTCCTATGCTGAGGTGATGAAGAACTGGTTAACATTCAAGTTAAGCGGATTAAAAAGATCCCAGAATTTTCAGATGTCTGAAATTACCAAAATGTATCCCATGGGAATTTGCTCGAATTTCTTAAACCCAGTACTAGAAATAGTCCATCGAAATCTAAAATGGATATGAAGCAATTACTTCTTCCCCCAACCACACCAAACACAGAGCTCACGGTGAGCATTAACCACTTACTAAAGCAGCTCCCAGCCTATCAAGAGAGCCGTGGCTTCAGGTTCCCAAGCGCCCCTGGTTCCAGGGACTCCTTTGAGTTTCCCCAGCCCTTCACCAGATTTTAATCTTCTGGTCAAATTAGGAAAACCAATCTCAGAATCTGGGGACCTGAAAGGCGAGAAAACCTGTGGTTACAGGGGATGTGGGACACAGAAGCCTCTTCTGCTGCCTGCTCTCCCTCCGGCTCTGGCCCTTCTCTGAATTAGCCTGAGTAAATTAGCCCCTGCTAAAGAAAATTGGTCACAAAGAGTTGATTTTTTTACCCCTCCCTTATGTAAACTCAGACGAGATCTGGGATTTTAACACCAACACGTAGTAATTCCTAGTGTCCGCCATAAAGATGCAGAACTCCCAGGCCTATGAATTCCAACTTTGGGTCCTTATCCAAATTACTAAAGAATAGAAAACAGGGACTCAGAGGAGGGTAAATTCTGAATCTATATGAAATTTATTTTAGGGAGAGTTGGAATTAAGAGAGGCCAGCAGGAAAGCCCAAGCCAAAAGAAATTCTCCCCTTTCAGCCAGAGGGAGGAGGGGGAGGAGAGACAGAGGAAAGCTCTCTCCCCAGGGATTAGGTCTCTCTCCATTAAGGTCCTCTGGGCTCACACATCCGGGATGTGTGCAGGAATGCCCCAGAGCAAAGGAAGAAAGCCCCCAGCAAGAAGAAACTTTCCTGGCTGTGAAGGGGGAGGGAAACAGAAGATTCCCCTCACTTAGGGGCTAACCGAGCAGAAGGGTCAGAAGGCCAAGAGGACTCACACACGCGGCTCAGGCTCATTTACAGATCAAGCAGAACTAGAATGAGCTCATCATCAGACTCAGGTGTGACTGGTCTGTGAGTTCAAGAGGCTCAGGAAGGACCAGCCCGAGAAAGCTGGGTGAAGAGGAAGGAAGCTGTCACTGGAATTGTTCAGTGTGAGACTGGGTCACATGCGGGTTCTAGTCCTGCCAGTGCAGACAGGGTGGCATCCATGTTCTCCTTGGCCTCTGGCCTGGCTGACTGCCTATAAACATGCTCCCTTGCTCCTGTTCTCTACACCATAATGCTAGACACTTGTTCATTCAACAGAACTCAACACATCAGCTTGAATCCCTCTCATCTGCCGCCTTTGTGGGGCTTTGTTTGTTCATCCGGGACAACTGCAGCCTGGGCCTCCGCCCCATCAGATAATCCCCTCAGACTGCAGGGAGATGTTCTGAGGGAGGAAGCTCTCCCCACCCCTGCATTCTAAGGTTGCGTTCTACCTTTACCCCCCTAGTACCCTCAGCATGGGGTATACTTGCTCTACACAAACTAACCGAAGGAATTTGCCTCTAAGTTTTTAAACATTTTATCCAAGAAAGGCTTTTAACTCCAGATACTCAAATGCCGGTTGTTTTGTGGGAAATGTCTGGAAGGACATCTTTGCTCGCTCTTTTCATCAGAATAAACCAAGATCTCCATCTGTAGCCTGAGGATGGGGAGAAGGACTAAAGAGACAAGAATTGGAGAGATGCCCAGCTAGTGGCTCCCTCAGGCTGCAGCTATATAAACCCGTCTCGAGCAGAATGCAAGGCAAACGAGTGAGGTTTCAATTTCAATCAATGAATGCAAGGTTTCTGTTCTTATCCATCAGTGAAGATAACTAGATTGTAAGAAAGCATGAATGTAAAGAAATGAGCGAATGCTGCTTTGTATTTTGTAGAGAATAGTGTGGTTTCTGAAATGTGCATTCAGTAATATTGGGGCTTTTGCTAACTTTTCCTTCATCACGTATTAGTGACCATTGTGGACTTGGAGTTTAAAGGCTGATAGTTTATGAATGAAAACTGCATGCTTCTAGAGAAGGCGGGTAATTGTTGCAGACACGAAAGGAAGTGGGAGCTCTGGAAGCTATGGAGGTCAGTCATGATGATGCACCAGAGAGTAGCTAGCAAGAGGCAGATGATCAAAAGGCCTCCCAGCTGCTGGGATCTGGCCTCCCTCTACACCAAGAGAAACTTGCATTGCACACAAAATGACTGCCACACCCAGACTTCCAGGAGGAGATGGACAGAGCTGAGCATCTGCCTGGGACACTGAGCCAGGAGGATCCTAAATCCCCCCCAGCTGGGGAATGAATAAAGTGAACATTCATGTGGGGTTGGATGGTGGCCCGACCCAATCTCTCTCCTCTTTCCAACTCCCCACTGACCCACCGAGGACCTCCTCTTCCAGGGCGGTCCCTCCTCTGTGTTCTTCTCTCCTTCCTTTGGTCTGCCTCCATCGGCCATGTCAAATACTGACAGTCTAATTGGAGTATTGGTAGCACCAGTTGGTTTATGCCAGGAGGAAAGTGGCCCAAAGCACCCTGTGCCTCTTACATCCTTTCTACCCCTTCTTCTGGAACATTCCCTGAGCCTTGGAGGGTGATGGATGTCTCATTTAGTATTGTGCTCTTCACAGCCTCTTATTTTCAGCTTTCATGAGATTCGAGTCTCTTCAGTACCCACCAGCATCTCCATAGGGAAGTGTCTCTTGCTCGCATTCTTTCTGCCGCTTCCTCTGCAGTGTCCCCTGAGCTTAAGCCCTGGCTGTCTCTTCTTACTGTCATTGTGATTAGTCCTGGGTCTCTCTGATATTCATGGCCATATCTAAGAAGAAGCTTCTCTAGCCAAAATTGAGACAAGCATTAATCAAAGGGCATAAACTTATACACTTAGAATGCTTTTTGATGGGCATAACCTTTCCATTTAGCTGAAGAATAGTGGAAGGTTCCCTCTAAAGTTTACGACCTCCCAATCCATAGGCTTCTGATTTGGTTCTCAGAACCAGGCATGAATTCCCTCTACTGAGTGGGCCTTAAATCCAATCGGAGAGCATTTGATTGATCACCTCTATAAATTATGTGTCACTATTATAACCATGGGTGCATCTTGCCAGGCTGGTTGATTTTGTAGCTTGAAAGATCATATTCATACTGTTGGTAACGTTTTTGTTGTTGCTGTCTTGAACTAACTATCTAGCCTCGGGATGGCCTCAGACTCGCAGAGATCCTCCTACCTCTGCCTTCCAAGTGCTGGGGTTAAAGGCCTCACCTGTTGGTAGCTTTTCACTCCAGCACTAGGACAGCTCTCCTGTAGGGAGCTGGTTCCATCTACGAGCCAGCTTCATTTCCCAGTGTCCTGTGACTACAGCCTGTGGTGTCTTTAGCAACAGGGTTTTACCATCTAGTTCTGGTGGAAAACAAAGCACTTTGACAATGGCCTGTATTGTTTTGGGGGCTTCATGGGCCACCCCGACCAATACTTCACTGGGGGGGGGGGACCCATCTCTGACACTGGGATTTACCTGAAATAACCTATGGCTTCAAGGTGAAGCTTTCACCAACCCAACAGACTATTTCTGCCCAAACATACTTTCTCCTTTAAAAAACTATTGTATCGTTTAACTAGTTAATGAAGAAGTGGTTTCCTAAAGCGCTTGTTCACACCATCTTCAGTTGTGGACATCCTTCTCCAGTTCTTTCCCTCTTTTCCGTCTCTCTTACTCCTTTTCACCCCTGACTTCAGAGGAAGCTTTTAATGAATAGTTGATTATCCATAAAATGCCATTAGGAATGATGGTGCCTCTTATTTACTCTGGAGTGGGAGGAAAAAACAGGTTATTTGCATTTGGAAAGCAAAGGCAGGCTTCCTTTCTTTCCTCTGCCTCAATC
>PVHP010024927.1:0-14963 GCA_004024765.1 Zapus hudsonius
GAGGAAGTAGAATCCTTGTGTGAGAGACCCCATACAGCTTGCCTTACTTGGGGTTTGACTTTGTGGTCAGTATCTAAGTTCTCAAGTGTGGGTCTTGCTCCCGTTTAGAATTATTTGAGGAGCACTTTGAAGGGAAATGGAGGTAGAGTCCAAACTGACCTCTTTTACAGATCCCTGGTCCTGTTCTTCTGCTCCAAATTGGCAGCTGTAAAGGGGGTGGGGGAGGCGGGGGGTATGCAGGGATGAGTGCCTGGAAGGAATGAGAAGACCTTTCTCCCCTCCCTGACCCTTCAGTGTATGTGCTCCCCACGGGCTTTGCTGCTTCCTGACAACTCAACATGTGAATCCTTGCAAGATTTCTATTTTGTCCTCTTTGTCCTCTGGAGACCTCCGACATCGCGGGTCTCCAAAGTGAATTCCAGTGGCATCCCTGCCTCTTTGGTGGGAAAACAAGAGGATGGGGTAGGGCCGGGGGAGAGCGGGCTGAGCGAAAGGCAACGTTTCTCGCCAGTGTTCCAGCCACTCGTCCGTCTTTTCATCCTTCCTCTGGGTTCCGTAGAAACACTGAGGAAAAGTCCCTTGGCAATCGGCGGGCGCTGTCGAGTACTGGGAGGTGCTGAAATGGCCCGGACGCTCTAGTCGCAGCCTTGATTGGCAGAGCTGGCCGGTGACTGACAGGGGGGTCTCCATGGAGCCCGAGCCGCCAATCGGCCCACCCCAGTAGCGGCGCCCGCTCGCTGGCCTGCGCGCCCCAGCCGAGCTCAGCTGAAGCCGAGCCTCGCCGCCCGCACCTCCCGTCACTCGCCGCCGCCTCGCTGCGCCGCGCAGAGCCGGGCGCATTCCCGCCGGGCCCGCGGGCACCTGCTGCGCGTCCCGCCCCGGGCTCAGCGGCTCCCGCGGCCGCCGCTGGCTTTGCCTCCATGTTCCAGCTGCCTATCTTGAATTTCAGCCCCCAGCAAGTGGCCGGGGTATGCGAGACCCTGGAAGAGAGCGGCGATGTGGAGCGCCTGGGTCGCTTCCTGTGGTCGCTTCCCGTGGCCCCTGCGGCCTGCGAGGCTCTCAACAAGAACGAGTCGGTGCTGCGCGCGCGCGCTATCGTGGCCTTCCACGGTGGCAACTACCGCGAGCTCTACCACATCCTGGAAAACCACAAGTTCACCAAGGAGTCTCATGCCAAGCTGCAGGCGCTGTGGCTCGAAGCGCACTACCAGGAGGCGGAGAAGCTGCGCGGACGGCCCCTGGGGCCGGTGGACAAGTACCGGGTGAGGAAGAAGTTCCCGCTGCCCAGGACCATCTGGGACGGCGAACAGAAGACGCACTGCTTCAAGGAGCGCACGCGGCACCTGCTGCGGGAGTGGTACCTGCAGGACCCGTACCCTAACCCCAGCAAAAAGCGTGAGCTCGCCCAGGCCACCGGACTGACCCCCACTCAGGTGGGCAACTGGTTCAAAAATCGAAGACAAAGGGACCGGGCGGCTGCAGCCAAGAACAGGTAGATACGGGAGGCCTCCAGGCTTCAGGCACTTGGTGACCGGGTTGGGGAGACATCCCTGGCGCCCCTCGCAGGTGCCTGGAGACGCCCAGCCAGCCAGGGCTGAGAGTCCAGCTTATTTTCGGGTTATGAGCCCCCTACGTTCTCGCCACCCGGGGGAGGACTCCTTGCGGGCTCCTGGTTCCTCGCCCTCTGTCTAGTTCACAGGGCTTCGCAGTCATTCGGGCAGCTGGTCCTGGTCACCAAACATAGGCTTCATTAGAGCGGGAAAGAAATAAAGATTAAACCCCCAGAAACAATTAGGGACCCCAGGCCTAAAACTAACTGTTAGTCTGAGCCCAAGCTCTTAGTTAACAAGTGAAGCCTGCCTCTTTAGAAAAGGATCGGCCCTCATTAAAAATGGGTCTTCTCTTGGTTATTTTAAATGTCAGGTACATCCTTCCTCAATGCTTTCAAAGCAGTTTTCTGGGGTTCCAGTTTTTATGATACGGAAAGTCAAGTTTAAGATTTGGAAAGTGCGACTAGTTCAGTCTAGTCTCCACTGAGCAAGCTAGTCGGAGACCGCTTTTCATTCCCAGCTGTGGCTCTTCATCAGCCGGATATATCATTTTGGAGACGACTCCAGCCTCTCCCTCTCAGGCCCAAACTCCCCGTGCCACTTTCAGGCAACAGTTTTTTGCCTGTATCTGGAACCTATACAAGATCCCAAAGGTACCACTCAAGCGTGGGCCCCAGAAAAATGTCCCTCTGATTAGGGAGTCCCGTGTCCCAGGGCTTCATCTGTCCTTATCCATGTCTGGCTTTTTTCCGGAATGTTCAGTAAAGCTTCCCGAACCTGGGTAGCAACTAAAAAAGATTTGAGGATCCCCGCTAGAGTTCCTGAGGAGCCAAGCGAGGGCTGGAGGAACAGTAAGGTTCCGCAGAGAAGCATCTGCGAATTCGTTCAACCTCTGCGCCTCGCCTTCCCCGCATTGTTTCTTGGTCTGGTTGTGGAAGGGACTGGGGGGAGGTGGACCGCGAGGAGGAGAGCACACAGCTCAGCAATGTGACCGGTGTCCTCTTCCTTCCCCTTAGACTCCAGCAGCAGGTCCTGTCGCAGGGCTCCGGGCGGGCGCTACGGGCCGAGGGCGAGGGCACCCCAGAGATGCTGGGCGTCACCTCCAGCCCCGCTGCCAGTCTTTCCAGCAAGGCAGCCACTTCAGCCATCTCCATCACGTCCAGCGACAGCGAGTGTGACGTCTGAGCTTCCCACTCAGCACGCTTAGAAACAGAATCCAGTGTGAAACTAAAATATATAAAACGAAGGAGGAAGAGAAGACCAGCAAATCCAGCGGTGGCAGAAGCCAGGTGGCCAGGGACCCGCGGGCTCCAGTGGCCACGTCTGTCCCAGGGTCTGACCAGCTCCAGCAGTGCGCTGGGACCCGCGGTGAGGCCTGACCCAAGGCCATGTTCTCTTCTCTTTGCTTTTTCCGAAGGATTTGGCGGCAAAGATGCCTTCGGGAAGAAACCGCACGCTGAGCGCTGGCCTCCAGTGGGTATTTCATGTCGAAAAGGACGCTGTTACATATGTATAATTTTTGCTTTAAAGTTTTTTTAACAAAACATATATATGCTGTTTATTTACTTATTTAAGAGACTACCATGATAGGTTTCTCTGTAGTTTGGGGAACTTGCTGTTTCTAAATGAGCAGGCTGGTGATTCTGTGTGGAGAAGCCAAACAATAAAACAACTTGATGGACAACCTTTCTTAATGAAGGGAGCTGCTATCTCAGAGTTTAAAAAAATTCTTATTCCCTTGACCAGGCATGTCTACATAGTCTCACCAGCATCTACGTGAGCCCTCTTTGGAGTCTCGTATCTTTTTAAAACAGCCCTTGGCAGGTTAACAACCATCTGCCACATCAAACTGTATGTACAAATTGCATGTATGTGTGCATTTGTGTACATACGTACACACATTATGATATGTATCAACCTAGAAACTAGCAGCCTGAGCATGCCCTGAAAGACAGCTCCCCACATGAACAGTACTCCTCCTAACACTTGTTTTTATGTGGTGTTCATGGTTTTCAGGAACAATTTGGATAAACAAATCCTAGTTTATAAAAACGCAATACTATCCTGATAAAATGGCTATATAAAAGGGGTTTCTATCTTACTTGAGGCCCTTTTCCATCCAGAAGCAGTGGGCATACACGACCAAGCTAGGTGAGTATATGCTGCATTTAGAGTTGAAATTTTATTAAACAAGATCAGAAAAAGTTAGGAGAGGTTGCGGGTAACTGGACTACCTCCTTCCTGCTTCAGAGGTGGATTTTAACTGAATGAATGATTTTCAACCAAAGAAATACTAAGATGGGGGGGGACAGTGGGCAATCATGTCCCACAAGATGGAAAGGAATGACTAGAACTTTATAAATCGCCTCACATTAAACATGAGACAGGTCTTCAATAGCTGCATTGTCCTGGTAATGAATGGCCTTGATTAAAATATAAAATATTGTTCACATTTAATTATTTCTCTTACACGCGTGTGCACGCATGCACTCACGCACACACACACACATGCTCTCTCTCTCACACACACACACAAACACACACACACACACATTCTCACACCACAAAACAGTTACTAACCTTGCACTAAGAATGTAATTGCTGTCCAGTCTCCTAAGTTTTTCCTAGTGGAATGAATTGCATATTATAAAATTTGACATACATCTTTATAAACAATTGGGGTGGACTTCCTTCCCTGTAGCCTATTAGAGGCCTTTCATAAACTCCTCTGTCCTTAGAAGGTGCTCCTAGGGTCAGAAGCCTGCTAACATTTCTGAGGGAAAAAAAGAATGCCGAAGTTAAAACCAAATGAAAACTGAAGCCACCAATGCCCTGGAAGACAAAAAAGCAGTCAAATGGCCCAGGAAGCCCAGGATAAGAGTAAGGATTGCTTTTTTGTTTTTAAATCTCTTAAACAGATTTGGTTATGTGGGCTTTGTAAGTGGTTGTCATTATGTACAGTGTCCCTTATCTAGAGAATTCTTGAAAATCAAAACTGTCCTTCTAGCAAAAGAGCTCTAGATGGACAGGTTGGGGACAGGTTTTGTGCCCAGCTGGTATTCTTTCCAATAGCAAGCAAATGCCCTTCTTCCTTGCAAATGCCTTTTGGATGGTATAGTTCTCCCTAGACACAATTTCTGCTTCTGAAGCCCTAGCAGGACCAGACTCCAGAGACTAAGAAGGCACCCAGAGTGCAGATTTTAAGGAGGCACTCACTCTCAAGGTCATGTAAGTGGCAACCAGCACAAAGGGCCCCAACAGAGTGCCTCCTTAAATTTTGCACCCTGGGCACCTCTTCTGCTACAATCTAATCCAGAATCTGCCCAGCAGGATGGCAGTTCAGTAAAAATCTCAGAATTGTCCCAGCTATGGAGTTATCTAGAACCAGCATTTGGATGATTTTATTGGCCAATTTTATCTTTTGACTTGATGACTCCAGGTTCAAAAGTAAAAGGAAAGGACTTAGAGGAAGAAAGTGAAAGAATTCAGATTTTTAAAATCCCAACCCATTCACCAGGTTCAAACGATGCCTACAAAGCAGAATTTCCCATTCTGGGATTGCAAGAAAATAGGTTAACCCTGCTAGGAACTAAGATTTCACTCTACAAAATAACTTTAATGACATTTGCTTGCAGAAAACTGGAGGAGCAAATAGTGAGGTTACTTTTTGCTTTGGTTCAAGTTTTTAAATTATATGTACTGCTTACTGAAATTAACATACCGCTTCACGGTTACATTTTAAAGTAGCCATTGTGTTTCAACAATCTGGAGATTTATTCAGCTAATTCCACTTTAGAATGAAGTGGTGATACATTATTTAAAAGATGTTTTAAATGCTTATGTGAAACCTGGAGGTACTTAATTGCATTTGTGAATAATCAATTATTTGGTGAATGCATGTTGGAAATTAGCCCAAATCTTCACACAGATTTATTTCACTTTCCAAATTTGCTCATGAACATGTACTATAAAAGTTACCTTTAAAAATTTTTATATCGATTTTATCCTGGCCTAGAGAATTTATAAACACCAGGTAGTAGAGTAGAAAGACTAAAAGTTCTGATTTACGAGGGACCTCTCCGTATGACAGGTTTCCTTTCTTCTGCAATTCTTGTCACAAATTCCCTCCAGAGCAGTTAGGCCAGCAAAGTAGAAAGAAGCTTTTTTTTTTTTTTTTTAAACATTTCAACAGACCTGACCTAAAGCTTGGATTTTACCACAATCTTAGCCCTGGCTCTTCCAAGGCTTGTGACTATTTCAGCCACCCTACAGTTCCACCCCAAAGCTCCCCAAATGCCACAGTTCCTCTGGCCTCCACTTTAATGACCCACTTGGCTTCCACCCGCCACTGGGGCTTTACTCCCTTCTTTCCCGTGTTTGTTTATCAAACTCTGGGTGGGAGGGAAGGAGGGAGGGAGGGAGAGCCAGGCCGGGTGGGGGAGGGCTTGCTCTTTGTTTACCTTAAACAAGTGACAGGCAAAGAGCTCAAGCAAAGTCTTTCTTGACCTCGTTCTCTCTCATTTTAACAGAAAAAAAAAGGGGGGGAGAATATTGTATCCAAAAAGAATGTGAATGGGGCGGGAGGAGCAGAGCAGCAGCTTTTCGCTCTATTCAGCGGGGACCCCGAGCGGGGACGATTTCCGCTCCCATTGTGAGGCGGGGCCGGGGCGACGGTGAATGGGGGTACCCCCAGCGGCCCGCGGGGCTGTCAGGCGGCTCTGCGTAATCAGGGCTAATGACAGTGGCCGGGTGCTCAGCGGGACAATGCGCGGGGCCGCGGGGTTTTGTCAGCCTGAATGGCTAATAGGTTTGCCTCGGGCTGCGCGGGGGCGGCGGCGGCGGCGCGGGGAGAAGGGTCATTGTCCCTCCGGGCTGGGCGCGAGGACGCCAGGCCCCCTGGAAGCCGGCAGCGCCACGGCGGCGGGCGTGTGGGTCCCCTGGGTGGGTGGGGGGAAGAGGCGGCCCTGGGCGACGGGGTGTCCTAGGAGAGAGGCTTGGAGCGAACCCACGTCCCTGGGAACGCGGTCTTTCCTCGGGGCGCGGACAGGACACCGTGCGCCCACCTTTTCCATCCCGCGCGCCCTGGGAGCTCTTGGCGTGGAGGCCTCGAACCACTCCAGTGGGGACCGGCCACGTTCCACGAGCCCCAAGCGTGGGACGGGAGGCGATGAGGTGAGACCTGACGGCAGCCGGGAGATGCAACGCGGAGGTGCGGAGATGCGGAGATGCGGGGATGCGGGGATGCGGGGCCTGCGCGTGTGGAAGTCGGGCGCGTCGTGCCTGAGCCGGCCCGGGCCCGCCAGCTCCACGATCTACACGACGCCCCGCGAGTCCCCGGGTCCGGTGCCTTCCAGACCCGAAGAGCCGCCGGGATCTTCGCTGCCTGGAGGGGAGAAGGACCAGGCGTCCTCCGCAATCGCGCATATCTGGTCTGACATTCCGCGGGGAAACTTCGCATCTTCCATTCCCATGGCACACGCCTACAAATCCATCGCGTCTGGCAGCTAGCTTTGCTAGGATTTACATTCACAAACATCTTCGGACAAACCCTCAGGTGAGGAAACACAATCGACCTTCTCTGGAGACCAGGGAATGTGAGCGCTCCAGAGGGTTCAGGCCTAGGTTCCCGCTGGCAGGCTGGTTTGCTCCGCTGGACGCCGCCTCCCACCCCAACATACCAACCCCATCTCCATCACTTTCTTGAACCAGTAGGGTCCCCACAGAGAATAGTCACTTCCTTTAAAAATTCCCACAGCACCTTAGCTAAATGGCTGTCTTAGTGACATGCTTTGTGTTTGACTCCCTCTCCCATAGAATGTCCTTTAGGGCAAGGGCCACATCTTACCGATTTTTGTATTCCCAGCACCCTACCCGAAGAGTGGGTGCTCAATAAATATCTTAAAAACGGAACTATTGGATCCTCTTTGAAGCCGCTCTATTCCACGGGAGCAGAAGGCCTTTACTAGCTAGGTGCTCGTTTGAGCAACAAAGATGATTGGTATCGACTGACCCAAAGTTCACCTAATCCTCCCAGCTGGGATCGCCAGTTTTTCTTGGAGGGCAGGGATTGGGATCTCTGGGACAACTCTGCGTGTTTTCTTTTAAAAAGCACATGGTTTTTTATAATCCTGTGGGTTTGGGTCTATAACATGAAAATTATATTTTTACATGACACATTTTCCCAAATAGTAAATTAATAGTCATTTCTTAGAATTCAAAATCTTTGACCATTGTACTCTCTAAACCTTACAGAATTCCTAAAATAGGTCTGCAATTAGGTGATAGACGTTTCCACCTCCAAGATTACTGCTATGGTTTAGATTATGCTATGTTCTGAATGTAGTGTCTCCACAGTGAAACTTAGTCCCATTGTAATAGAATGTAGAGGTCTGACCTTCAGGAAAAGATTAGGGCAGAGCCCTCATGAATGGATTTATGAAAAAGCTTGAGAGAGACTTGATCCTTTTCACCTTCTACCCTTCTGCAATGGGAGGAGAGGGTGTTGGTCCCTTCTGCTGCTTGAAGAAGCACCAATAGGACGCCATCTTAGAGTCTGAGAGAGGCAGCCCTTACTAGATAGGGAATCTGCTGAGGCCTTGATTTTGGACATCCCAGCTTCCAGAAAGATGAGAAATAACTTTTTTTTTCTCATGTAGCCCAGGCTAGCCTCAAATTCATTATGTAGTCATGCGTAACCTTGAACTCCTTGATCCTTCTGCTTCCACCTCCCCAGTGCTGAGATTTTAGGCATGCACCATTACTTGTGGTCTGTATGGTGCTGGAGATCCAGTCCAGGGCACTTGATCAACTGAGCTCCACCCCCCAGCTCTAGAAATAAATTATTATAGATTTTCCAGGTTAAGGTATTTCTGTTTCTGTATTATTGGGAGGACAGACTAACACTCACTCTTTTTCTCCCTCTTTCCTTCCCTGTCTCCCTCACCTCTTAACCCTGTATTCCAGTCTTGACCTGCAGATAAAATCAGACAGACTGACAGACAGATACACACACACACACACACACACACACACACGACAATATGTCTAATTTTAAGATAATAGATTGGCATCCTACCCACGCTTAAGCTAAACTAGGAGGCGAGGAAAAAGGAGTTTTCATTAAAATCTTAAATCACAAAGGTCTTATGAAAATCGACTTGATAACAAGCTCATCTCAACTTTAAATTTTAATGGACAAATGTCAATAAGCCATGTATAATTTTGAACTTTGATCAAATATATGTAAGGCCATCTCCTGGAAATCTTGGCACTGTTGATCTGAAGCCTGAGAATACTGATTTAATGTTTGTTCTTCCTCATGAACACATTAGTTTTGAACTTTTTTTTGTTTGTTTTGTTTTTCAAGGCAGGGTCTCCCTTTAGCCCAGGCTGACCTGACCTGGTATTCACTATGCAGTCTCAGGGTGATCCTCCTATCTCTGCCTCCTGAGTGCTGGGATTAGTCTTGAACTCTTTAGCAATGAAATCAAACACCTAAGTTCAGGTGGTACATAATAATTTCATATATAAACAGTCTGGTTGATTATAAATGATTTTATATTTCAAGCACTTCCAAATATTTAAAATTCTGGTTAATTATTTGTCAAAATTAAGCATCACCTATGCATATCTACTGCATTGCATTTACATCTGACCTTCTAATATATTTATGATAACATATTTCAACTAAAGACCTATGATATATATTATTTTCAAAATTTTTTATGGGTAATTACAATTATTTAATATATAAATTTAAAATAAATAGGAAAAAGAAAGCTTTATGATAAGTAGCCTATAGCGGTAACCTGGTACCAGACAGGGCAGACCAACAACTCTGGCTTGAAATACTAACCAGTATGAAACTGGACAAATCATTCATCTCTCTAAGCTTGTTTTGACTTCCAAAAAATGGGGTTTCCAACATCAAGAGAGTGAGTGTTGCTGGCATCATGCATATACAGCCTTTCTCATGGACCCTCACATGCAGCAGATGCTGAGAGAATGGAACCTCCATTCCTTAATTTTCCTGATCAAATGTGAAGACAAAGAAATTCTGTAAAATTTCCCTTTTAAAATATATATATATATGTGTATATATATTTCATTTAGAGGGGGACAGATAGAGAGAATGGGAACACCAGGGCCTCTAGCCACTGCAAACAAACTCTAGACAAATGTGCCACCTTGTGCATCTGGCCTAACATACTGGGTACTGGGGAATCGAACCTGGCAAGTGCCTTTAACCACTGAGCTATCTCTCTAGCTCCATAACTTCCCTTCTTAAAACTGGGGTTTACTTTTGTTTTCTTTAGTTGACAGGGTCTTGCTATGTGGCCCAGGCTGGCCTGCAATTCTTGATCTCTTGTCTCAGCTTCCCTAATGTTGGTATTACAGGCATGTGCTACCGTGGCTGGCTTTAAAATTTTTTTTTTAGTAGTTATCATCTACATGTGTGTGTGCCAGGGAGTGAACACAAGGCTTCATACATGTTAAGCCCCAGGTCTGAGCTATATCTCCTGGCAAACTGAATTTAAATGCTAAATACTGTCCTTAATATCAAAAGCAGCTTCTATTCACCACCCCCAGCAGGGACGCCCCTGTGTTCTTACCTTGGAAATGGAAGGGCTTCAGCTAATGCACCATCATTCTTTCCTAGGCTCTTTACTCTGCCTGGACTGCTTCATTTACAAGAAGTTCTCCAAAGAGTTCTTTCGTATGATGTAAATCAAAATAATCCTGCATATAAAGTAGGACCACTAAAAAAATATGAAATAACCTCTTAGAGAAAATCCACAGCTTGTTTCTTTGAGGAGAAAGTGGCATCCCATTTTACTTACATTTGTGTGGCTCTTCTCACCTGCATCATATCTCCTCCTCACAAGAACCCTCTTAGATAAGTGGGCAGACAGACAATCCCAGTTTACACTTAGGGAAAACTAGAATTTATGTTACCTGCTCAATGTCAGAAGCCCAGACTTTATAGTTCTTAAAACTCACACAATTTGGAAGGGGAAGACATTCTTGAAGATAAAGTATCTAGTTTTGGGATGTAGCTCAGTGGTACTTGACTAGCTTGCCATGGGTTCAATCCCCAGAATCCCTCCCCTGCCACACAAACACACAAAATGAAAACATTATGAGTATAAAATTGGGTGTGAGAAATCACAATAATTGAAATTTTCTAACCTAGCACATAAAATAAGCAACAAAATTCAGACAAAATCATTTTATTAAGTCTTACAGAATATGTATTATGTTACATGGAATAGTTTTCCCCTGCTTCTTTTTTCTGTATGTTCTCTGTTGGCTTCTTTATATAACAGCAATTTCACAGTAAACCTCAAATTCAAAAGTAAGTCAGAAGGCTGGGGAGATGGCTCAGTTTGTGAAGAACTTACTGTGCAAACATGAAGACCTCAGTTCAGATACCTAGCAGCCACATAAAAAGTCAGGGATGGTGTACACCTTTAACCCTAAGTGCTGAGGAGTGGGATTATAGTCATAGGGCTTCCTGGGGTAGCTAATCCAGTTGAATCAGTGAGCTACAAGCCAATGAAATCCCATCTCAAAAACAAGGTTGGGGCTTAGTGATTGAAGGCACTTGCTAACAAAGCCTGACAGTTCAATTTCCCAGTACCCAAGTCAAGCCAGACACACAAAATGGCACATGTATCTAGAGTTTGCTTATAGCCACAGGAGACCCTGGAGTGGACATTCTCTCTCTCTCTCTCTCTCTCTCTCTCATAAATAAATAAATATTAAAAAATAAGATGGAGAGCAATTGAAGAAGGCATCCAATGTCAATCTCTGGCTTCCACATGCACGCATGCACATATGTGCCCACACACATATAAAGACACATATGCTCACACATGCACACCCCACACATACACACAGAAATAAAGTTTTTTAAAAAAATGAATTTCGTATTTTCTGTAGTATGCATGGATTTAAATATTTGTGTGTGTATGATGTATACACATGTTCATGTATGTGAGTATGGACACATGAATGCCACAGTGTGCATGTGGGAGGGCAGAGGACAACTTTTGGGTATTGGTTCTTTCCTTCCACCTCAAATGATTCACCACTCCATTTGCCAGGCTAATTGGCCCCTAAACTTCTGGCAGAAGGGGTAAAAAGCCATGGTCACTGGGATTACAGACACCTGCTTCAGCTTCCAGCTTTATGTGGGTTGTGGGGATCTGGTACGCACACTTCTGTGGCAAGTGCTTTATCCACTGAGCCAGCCCTTGCTTTACATATTTTTATAGCTGACAGTTTAGAACATTTTCTCTCACCTTCATAACTTATTATTGCTAAAAAGCCAGATATTTTTTGAATTAACATAAAATCTTCAGAGGCCTCAGTGAAGTTTCTTTCATGTATGAGCAGTAAGATGTCTTGACACCTCAAGTTTCCATGAACAGCCACCCATCTTTTATAATCTTTGCATTGACCACACTCAGTAGCAAGTTTGTGATCAAGGGCCTTGTCATGACATAAGCCAGCACAGTGGACACTAAGGAACATTCCTGCAGAAGATTCCTGTCTGGTAGTAGCTAAAGTAACAGCAAAACATAAAAATAGCATGAAATATAAGCTAATTATCTCCTACATAATTTCATTCAGTAACAAGATCCCCAAAATGACCATTGTTACTCTAACACCACCCAACAAGAGAAAAGAAAAGTGGAAAGAGTCAGTGATTCCCTGTAAATTACTTTACCTTTACATGAATCTGCTGCAAGGAAGCACTTCCAGGACCTTGAAAGGGCCGGTATAGGTGAGGGATCTTTTTAAAATTTATTTATTTTTTCCGTTTTGACATTTTCATAAAGGTATATAATCTATATTGATCTTATTCCCCCCAACCCCCTTCTGCTGTCCCCTCCCCCTTCCCACCAACATGCTTCTTCTCCATTAATCCCCATTTTACTTTCATGCCTTTTGTTTTTAACCCATTGAGTTAAATTAGGGTTCTTGCATGATCATGGGTGAAAGGTTATTTACCATGGAATGCATCACTTACCAGTGGCAATACCACTGATGAACCTGACTTCCATCCCCCAGCAACCATTAGCTTAAAGTACCATTCACTTCATTCACATATGCCTGTGCATAAACCGTGAGTAATGAGAACAGAATTTCTGAATACAAATCCGTTGTTCTTTTCTACTATCTGAGAGAATATATTTTCCAAGAAAGTTTTGATAGGGTTCTACTGAAAACTTGTTTTGAAAAATGACACATTGAGGCCAGACATGGTGGTAGGAGAATCTTGAGTTCAAGGCCAACCTTCGATAGTCATGTCCTTACTGCAAAACACAAAAACCAAAACTACAACAACAGCAACAAAATATAAAACCAAATTCACTGATGGAGGGAGAGTTTAAGATTGCAAATGGAGGGCTGGAGAGGTGGCTTAGCTGTTTAAAGCCAATGCTTACCAGCAGCCCAGGTTCAGTTCCCTAATACATAAAGACGGATGCACAAAGTAGCATACGTCTGGAGTTTATTTGCAAGGGGCTGATGCATTCTCTCTCTCTCTCTCTCTCTCTCTCTCTCTCTCTCTCTCTCTCTCTCTCTCTCTCTCTCTCTCTCTCTCTCTCTCTCTCTCTCTCTCAGCTATCCCCTAGGGAGAAGGGTGAGGTATAACAGAACAGTAGCTCCTTTCTAGCTACCTCTCCTCTTGGGAGTTCTCCACCTTGTCTCCTTACAGGTGTCACCATCCCAAGCTGTGAAACTGTCAAAAAGGTGTTCTCCCACCTTCCCTTTATCCACATTCACTCTCAGATAAGCCAATTCTCACCAACATACAAATAGCTTAATGAATTACCTACAGATGGGGGACTGTGATGGTCCTTACTCACTGCTTAGAGATAATCCTATAATTCAATAGTCCAAATCACTAATAATGGCTATTCAGACATCACTGGAGGGCTAGTAGAAAATTACTTTAGTTGGAAGGGAGCCAACAACCCTTCAAACCATTTCAGTGACATAGATGACTGCATTTGGAGTCAGATAGCACCAATATTAAAAATAAAGTCAAAAATCACTACTTATTTCCTCCCAAACTTTTCCTATGGTTCACTTTCTTCTCTGTTATTCTCTTTCCCACTAGAATTCATGATACAGTAGCTTACCTTCTCCACTTCCACTTCTCTAAATACACACTTCCTTTGTTTTTTTAAGGGTTAGAGAGACTTTATTAGATTAAGAGAAGGAAAAAGGAGAAAGCACAAAGCACTCCTGCCCATTAGAAGGCAGGAGCGGATAAAACCCCTACTTCTAAACCTCATGCAATCTAGCTTTTGCTACATTATTCAATCAAAATGGTTGCTACAAAGGTAACTCTACTTGATATTGAACTACTCAGTCTTCTCCACTCTTATTGTCCCTTCCCTTTAAACAGGGCTAAGATTAGGTTGAGACAAGCAAGCAGTTGTTTGAGGTGCAAACTTAAACTAGGCATTTTCTGTCAGTGTCCTGTGAATTCGGGGCTGGCATCTGAGAATGCTTACATTTTGTTGCACAGATGCTCTACCCTCCTTTCCACCACCTTCTGGAACAAGCCTGTGCTTCCTGGATGGCAAGGCTGCCTCCATGCCTTGGTTCAAGATGCAGATGCGAATGTATCTCCATGTTTTGTGCTTGCCCACATCCTTTCTTAAGTCCTTCTGGTGGCACCCTTCAGAAACTGCCTGTTCTCACTTCTGTGCAGTTCTAGTAGGACTGCTGAACAGAGAACCCACAACGGCCCTCTAAACTGGGCCAGCCCTTTCCAGAAATTTTTTTCTTTATTATCCATAATTAGATACATTGAATGAGCAAAAAATGTGTTGGTATCCCCAGTTCCCTGATTCCCCTCTTCCCTGTCCCCAATCAGCTGGGTGTCCTCCTCCATGGGCATACTGGATCAGTCCATGGGGTAAGGGATTATAGATAGCCTAGGAGTCAACCCAGTTCCAACCCCTTTGTATGTTGTTACTGAAGGGGGCAATTGTCTGGATATTCTCCTCCACTATGGCTCTTACAATCTTTCTGCCCCCTCTTCCACTCAGTTCCTTGAGTCATGGTGGGTGAGTATTAAGGCTGCTTTATTGTTGAGGTCTTAGGGGTACCTGTACTTCTGCTATAGGTTGTGTTGAAGATCATTAGTATCTGTCTCACTGGCTTATCCTGGGTTGACTGATTGGCTGTGGTTATAGATCTCTTGCTTATCCCATCACTCTCTGTGGGGTTCCATGTGGATCCTCCATGGTAGGTCTGGGTTTTTTGATTGAAGGAAGAGGGGCTGTTTTCTTTTATTTATTTATTTTTTTAGTTTTTTTAAATTGTCTATAATGAGTTACATTATTTAATGGGCAAACAATGAGTTGTTATCCCCAGTTCCCCAATGCCCCT
>PVHP010024927.1:15063-26003 GCA_004024765.1 Zapus hudsonius
ACTTAAGGGTCTCTGTACTTCTGCTTTAGGTTGTGTCAAAAATCATTGCTGACTGTCTCACTGGCTTATCCTGTGTTGACTGATTGGCTGTGGCTATGGGTCACTTGTTCATCCCATCATTCTCTGTGGGGTTCCATATGGATCCTCCACGGTATGTCTGGGGTGGCTCATCTCTTGTCAGGATGTCAGCTATCGGCCTGCAGTTCATTGGTAGGGTTGGATGAGCCACAGCTCTCTCACTGCATTCTGAAAGATACAAACAATCTCCATCGGAGAGTGAGATCAGTATAGATTAACTGAGATACACATTTCTGAATTAGCTAGATTCTATTTTTAGTAGCCTCTCCTTCAATCACTCACATAGTGTATCTCTCATTGGGGGCCCAAGAGTCGGGCTCCCAGTGCATATTGCCCTAAGTCCCCAGTTCCAGTTAAGGGCTCCCCCTCACTAAGTGGAATATTTGGCCACATTTAAAAGCTGTTCATTTCCTCCCCCAGGCTTTGGCTCCTCCACTGCACAAGTGCTCATTTCTTGGTTCGCTGTTCTCTCCCAGTAGGAAGTGTGGTCAGCCTATTCATGGCAGCAGGGTGCGTTTCATGCCAGTGGTCTCTGTTTGCTCCAGCTGTCATTGACCAGCTTCCCCTGGCAGCTTATGCAGTGCTTTCCATTCTGGACCTTGAAGGGTCTCTCGATGCTGAGTGATGGCTTTCTGTGGTTTCTTCAGCAACAGGGTTTTGCCTCAGGCCTGAGGTGGGCATTCAAGAGCCTTGACAGAATCCTGTCTTGTTTTTGGGACCTCATGGGTCACTTTGGTCAACAGCTCAGTGAGGAAAGGAACCGGTGACTGGGACTAGGGGTTGTCAGACTGATCAATTTTTCACCGGCTTAGACTCTCTCCCCTATTATTCATGGCCCTGGAATAGGGGCTGTTTTCTGTACTCTTGGATTGAGAGCAATAAAAAGGCTGCTTTTGTAATAGGAAGGAGTGTCAAGGAAGAGAAGCCTGGCTGCTGGCCTAGACCTGTGTCCTCTGCTACCTGGGAGGTTGAGGCAAGTGGATCATAAATTCAAGACCTGCCTGGGCTACAGAAGGAGAAGAAGCAGGATGCAAGAGAAGCAGCAAATGCTACCACTGAAAATGTCTCTATGCTGCTGATGCTGAGGTCTGCAGCAGACTTGTCTGTCTGTGCTTTGACTACAGGGGCTAATGTTATCTCCTCTTCACCCCTCTCCCCCACACTTCTATTAGTCACTTGCAAAGAAGCATGCAGAAGTAAAATAGCATGTTGAGGTTTTTGTTGGCTTTGTTTTTGTTGAGATAGGGTCTAGCCCAGTCTTACCTGGAATTTACTATGTAGTCTTAGGGTCCTGTTTCTGCCTCCCTCGTGCTGGGATTAAAGGTGTGCACCACTACACCTGGCCCAACACATGTCTTCTTTTTCCTTCACCACACCTCCACTGATAGATACACCAACCTTCATGGCTCAGTTCAGACACTGTTTTTCATCAAGAGTGTTCTTTCATCCGTGGGATTTACCTCATCTCTTGTCTGCACTGGTGTAGTATTTTGTGCAGCTCTTGTAGCTACTTGGCTTCATATATTTCCTCCTACTATGCCACTGTGCTGTGAGCTCTTCCAGGTCAGATCCATAATCTGTGTCATCCGTCTTAGAACTGAGTGTAAGATCTTTCACACAATAGATCTTTGCAAAAACTGGAGATAACCAAAATCCATCAACATGACAGGAAAACATAGCTGACTCCCTATCATGAGATGAGCCACCTCTTGCACATCAGCCAGGGTCCAAGTGAAATCACAAAGGAACCGGTGAACTAAGCATGAATTCTGCTTTCATAGTGAGCCTGACAACCTGCACCAAGGAGATGGAGACAGACACTGAAGACGCTCAAAATGTATCAAAGCAGAAATCCAGAAGTTGCTGAGAGCTCAACTCTAAAGTAGACTCATAACACACCTGCCAAGGCTCAGGGAACATTGCAGAAGAGGGGAGTAGAAGAGTGTAAGAGCCACAGGGTAGGTAGGAGTATTCACACACACACAACATGACTGACTGCTGCTCTCATAACTCATAACCCATAACCCCATGGTGAATACCTGTAACTCCACTGAGGAGGAATGAAGGTGGGAGGAGGGGAATAGGACCAACACATAATTTGTCTATACAACAAAGTTTGTAATTAATGAAAATAAAATTTAAAAATGTCTTTTGTCAGAATGTAATGAAATTTATACTTCCACATGGATGAATTTTGTATACAAATTGTATCTCAATAAAACTGATTTGAAAAACATGTTAGATTGAGAGGTATTTTAGCTACATTGTCTAGTTATCTACAGTGTTTTCATCCGCAGACCCTTTTTCAGGTGTGGACCATATATCTTGAAAGATTTTTGTCACCTAAGTTGAATCTTATAAATAACTATGATGGCTAATGCCAATAAACAATAAAATTAGTTAAGTTATAGACACAAAAATTCTTAACTTTCTTCTGTTGTTTAAAGATTGAAAATCAGGTTTTTGCACATGTAACCTACTTAGATCCTAGTTTATAATTAGCTAAAATGCCAAAGAAACAGTTTGGTGTTTGTTTTATAGCATCTTAAATAATAAACTTATAGTTTGACTTGTTTAAGTCATAAATCTCATTCCTCTAATAAAGAGATACTTTCACTGTATAACTAGTATTATTGTAGACTCTCAATCTGAGCAGAAATACACTCATGCCTTCAATCATCTTATTCATTCACTCATCATCTACAGAGTACCTAATATGTGCAAGGCATCTTCATCTTTCTACTCACAATGAAAGTCACTTCTTTCAACAGTCATCCACTGATCATTAGGTATAGATCAAAAAGGAGCGCTTTGGGAGAGATGGCTCAGCAGTTAAGGCACTTGCCTCCGGTGCCTAAGGCCCTGGGTTCAATTCCCCAGTACCCACATAAGCCAGACCCACAAGGTGGTGGCCCTGGTTCTCGTTCTCTCTCTCTCTCTCTCTCTCTCTCTCTCTCTCTCTCTCTCTCTCTGCTTGAAAATGAATAAATAAAATATTTTTTAAAAAAGGAGCACTTTGATCATGCTGGAACTGAGAGGGAACCCAGTTCCCTCCTGGCTTGCCCTCATAGTGCTAGAAAGTGCTATGAGAGCAGCTGGAGAATAAGAGTCACCAAGAGATTGAATAAACAGGAGAGCCTGCCAGTTACAAAACCAACCAGCTGAGCAAGAAGTATACACTTGTGCAATAGTGGCACACAACCAATGTAGGTAACCAGCTACTCACAGTGGGGGAGAACGCATATCTGGCTCTGGGAACCAAGCCAGATTCCCTAAAACGGGAAACCAGTAGGTTCCAGAGAGAACCTCCACTGTTTGTTTGTTTGTTTGTTTGTTTGTTTGTTTGTTTGTTTGTTTAACTAAGTGTGAATATACACATCAATATATCTCTCTAATGACTAGGCTCATTCCCTTTTATTCAAACTGTTCACTTTTGGTTGGAAAATCTGTTGTATTTTACAGATGGTGGAGAATACTGGGGAGAACAAGGATACATCAATACATCAGAAGACTCAACTATCTACCAGGAGATGGTTGTCTCCACCTCATCTGCCCCAGGCCCAGAAGTCATTGCAGGGGAAGTGGTGACACTAATACTGCTCTCCCAGCTAGCCTGGAAACCAGTTCCAGGGAAATGATGACAGACACTGTGGTCACTCAAACCTCATCAAAACAGAGATCCAATAGGGCGTTGGTGGTATAGTGGTGAGCATATCTGCCTTCCAAAACAGAGATCCAGAGTCTACAGAGAAAGAAACATTAAATCAGATCCCTATCTTGCCCACAAATGCTCAGGGAACATGGCAAAGGAGGGGGCAAAAAGATTGTAAGAGCCTCAGGGTGGGTGGGAATAGCCTGAGATACCATGCTTTCCCCATCCCTGCAGAGACTGATTGAGGCCTGTTGGTCCCCACAATGAATACTGATAACCCCACTGAAGAAGACCCTGGGCACTATTAGGTAGGGGAGAAAGGGACTATATATGCAAAATTTTTATTGAAAAAAAATCACTATATTCAAAAAGGAGCACTTAGCCATCATCCTAAGTCTAAACATTGAAACCATGATGTACTATGTTATGAGATCCAAAAGGAACTTTCCCAGATTGTTTCTCTGGGAAACACTGGTAGATATCTTAGAGAATCTTTGGACAGTGGGAAAGGTGACAGAGTTCTGAAATAGGAAGTTGAACTCATCTCAGAAAGTAAAGGGTAGACTTTAGAAACCACAGATTGATCCATAGCTCTCTAGCCATAGTGGGTGCCATGAGTTTACCATTTGAGGACCACATTTTTATTCTAGGACAACGTTTAAAAATATATATATATATACATATATATATAACTATAAGAATGATTACTGTGATAGAAGACAGAAAGTTCAACCTGAACTTACCAGGCTGGAATGTTTGGCCAAAATACGCATAATCAACTTTAACAGGTCTAATTCAATTTTCCAGAATTCCACAACCTACTACAAAATAAGGTCCAAGGTCACACTCTCACTACATACAAAAATTGAAAGGGATCCTGTGGCTTTGACTGAACAGAACTATCTGAGAGTGCTTCCAGACTGTTTGAGGTATGTTTGTATTTTCTGCCCACCCCTGTAGCATATGGCTCCCAGCTTCCCAACCTTTTGGATTCAGTTGTCCCACATGAGATTTTTCCACTGTAACTCCTCTCTAGTTCAAGGAAGAAGATGCTAATCTCCCCTTGCCTACCAATCCCTGAAGGGCAGCTAATGGGAAGCTACAATTTATGAATAGCATTTTGCTTGAGGTTAAAGGATGTTAGAGAGGAAATATCAATCAAGAAACATAATTGATACTAGAAATGACTTATTGTCAGAGTCCACAACCAGGCCCTGGTTTAGGGAAGCTCAGTTCCATCTTCTGAGAATATCCAATCACTAGGCATACTCTGACATCTCTACCCTTCAAGAATTTAAGACAATAGCTGGAATAATGCTGAAAGGTGTTATTCAGGTTGTTGGTGCTTAAATGCACCGACAGGCTTATCCAACTGCCTGCTACATAACTGATTAGCCTGCCAAGATGTGCCCACCAGTGCAATGGTGGTATGACTGGTATGGGGGTAAACAGCTGCTCTCTGATTGGATCTGAGACCTGCTTCATGGGAAAGAATACATTCCTGGTACTGATATTTGATGTTTGCCTAACGGTTATTGGTTTTGTATTGGTCTTGTCTCTTCTTGTAATGCCTTGTTGCAATGGAAATGTTTATTCTGTGCCATTATAAGTTGGAAGTATATAACTTGTTTTGATTCAGTAGGACTTACAATTAAGACAATCTTAAATTTCAGATGAGACTTGGGATTTCAGAGCAATCTTAAAGTTGATTTAAAAAAACTATGGGGACCTTTAAAGTTGGGCTGAATACAATTTGCAATGTGAGATGGCTATGAGTTTATTGGGGGCTAGGGGCAGAATGTGGTAGTTTGAATGTATGTCCCCCATAGATAGACTCAGGTGTTTTATTAAAGCTTGTCTTCATCTGCCTGGTTGGAGGAGGTGTCATTGGGGGTCGATCCTGTGGTCTAGCCCTAAGGTATTAACTGGGGGCAGATCTGAATTGCAGCCTAAAGGTGTGCAGAGCAGTCTGAGCTCTGCCAGGGTCCTTGCTGCTTGCTGCCGGTTTTGCTCTTGCTTATGTTTGCTGGCTGTTTGGTTGTGTCTCTCTGCTTTGATTTGTGAATGGGAACAGCTTATTCTGCCATTAATGGAACTTACCCTTTTATCTGTAAGCTTGAAATAAATCTTTTCCTTGCACAAATTGTGTCTGATTTGGATGTTCGTCCCAGCAATGTGAAGCTGACTACAACAACTGACTAAATGGATATGCTGTCTTCATCAAATTACCCTCTAACTATGTATATTCTAAATATATATATTATTTTATTCCCATATATTAGTCTGGTCACACCTTTAGTCAGAAAATCTCCTTTATGCAGATAGTGGTGACTATTAGGGAGACCCAAAACTCACCACAGTACTGAAAATAAGTAAAGGTTGAATACTCAGTTCTAATTGGGACTTATATAACATCCTCTCCAATGCTCAGAACATGAGGAAGAGCAGGTGGAAAGAATATAAGAGCCAGAAGATGAGGAGAAACTCTTTAGAACACTATCTTTGGAACATAAGACAACCATTACATTATGACCTCATAGTGGCTGTCACTACCTCCACAAGAGTTCCACAAACATGAGCTCAAAAACATTAAGACATGATGATAGAAAAGAGTAAAAAATCATCATCGACGGTCATGTTGAGAAGAAAATTATGTTTAGTGAAGAGGGAGGATGAGGAGAGGGACAACGGAGAGAATCATGACCAAATTACATTACTTTCATGCATGAAAATTCTCAGTTAAAAAAAAAAGAGTTTTGAGAAAAACTTTCCCCAAATCTCAGAGAGAAAGGTCACCTTTTTCACTTCAAAGTCTAGTCAGCACAGTTATAGTTTGTTGGAAACCTTACTCCGGCTTAGCACTCAATTTTGCCAGCTAGTGTGGCTAGGTGGAGACTAAGTCTAGAGGTGTCAGGATCAGCTCATGGAGTAAACAAAAGAGTAGGTTCCACTGTCACAAGCCATGCAAGACAGTAACCAAAGGCCACTAGAAGACATATGTTTAAAGATATACAAAGAGCCAAAGGAAGACAAATTCATAACTAGAAAGGAATCAGGAGTCTACAGCTGGCACCAGGCAAGGTTCACTAGACATGCTTACTATCATTTGTGTATCCTTTCAAGATGGAAGTCAGAGAAAGAAACGGTCTATGAGGACATCATACCCAAAATGATGCTCAGGGCAGAAAGAAGCACAGAGATTCAGAGCTAAGCCCAGAAAAGAAATCAAGGCTCCTTCGAGAAGAGGTTGATTGCAAGGCTGAGGCAAGATGAACCTGGATATGTTTGTGGTACTCTAAAGCAAAGCCCTTCCTTGAAAAGAAAAACAACAACAAACAGCAAAGGGAAAAAAGATAAAGAAAAAATGAGAACAAGTAAAAAGGACAGAGTATCCAATATGAAGGAATCCCACAATTTTCCATTTGAAATAATTTAGCCACTAAATTATATAATGATAGTATTGGATTATAATCTGTAACATAAAGGACATAGCCATGGTTCCATATTAATGCACAAAAATAATGGAAAAAAACGTGGAAGAAAGGGCAGCTTTTCTTATATAAGAATTCTAACTTACAGTGTTTAAAGAGAATAAGAATAGCTAAGCCACCATTGGATAAACATTGCAGTAATAATTGTTGCAGACTAGGTACTATAAGATGCAAAAATGAATGGGCAAAGGTTAGAAAAAACAGAACATTAATAGATTCCCCAATTAAAAACAAAGTGGAAAAATGAAACTTTATAGTGAAGAAACCCAGTATAGCCAAATTAACCAAGCAACTGAGATAAACACTAATAATACATATTACATATATAATACATAATTATACATAATAATACATATAATAATAGTACATATTAACATCTTAACATCATACATCTCTATTAAGATATAATAACACAAGGCTGGGGAGATGGCTCAGTGATTAAAGGTGCTTGCTTGCTTTCTAAGCCTGTTGACCCAGATTCAATTCCCCAGTACCCACAGAAAGCCAGAAGCACAAAGTGGCTCATGCATCTGGAGTTTTGCAGTGGCAAGAGGCCCTGCTATGCTCTCTCTCTCTCTTTCTCTCTCTCTCTCTTCTTCACTTTGCAAATAAATACATAAATAATATTTTTAAAGATATACTAACACAGAGATGACTTTTATGATATTCTTGTCAAAATGCATTACCTCTTCATGAGAAAAACACTAGCTGACCCAAACTAAGAGACAGTGTATACACTAAACAGTGTTTTTCTGAAGTGGCAAGATTATGAAAAACAAGGAAAGACCAAAGGAAGTCAAACTTGAAGGAGACTAAAAAGTATACAACTAGATACAAGGCAGGATTCAATATTGGATCCTGAAACCAAAGGAAAAGAATATAGGAGAAGACTAGTGAAATTTTAGTAAGTTTCATAGTTTAGATAACTACTATACCAATATTCATTTTCTGGGTCTGGGGGGGCTCAGGAGGGGGCAGTGTTCTTGTGGGTTGTTTCGAAACTGAGACTCACACTATAGCCCAAGCTGGCCTCAAACTTGAGGTAATTCTCTTGCCTCAGTTTCCAATTTCTTGGGCTTTATAAGTTGTACAATGGTTATGTAAAATAGAGAACATTATTAGAAGCTGTGTAAAATGTATATATGAAATCTTCATGTTATTTTTATAAAATTCCCAATGTTTAAAATTATTATAAAATTTAAAAGAATGATCAACTATTGTGATCTCAAATAACGCATCTGATAGGAAGGCTCTGGCATATTTGAGCTTCCACATGAGAGTGGTAGAGTTCCCATTAAATAAACATGTGCTTATTCATTTGTTAAACTGCAAAAACCAAGAAAAGTAATTTTGAATTATTTTAATTCACCTTAATGTAAAACATTAAATTGACTTCCCCTCTCCCTCTTTCTTTCCCTCGCCCTTTAAAAAGTCAAGGATAACAAAGAATATCCTGCTTTAGGCACTGAATTACCTTAGCTAAGTAACTCTGAGTCACCACGAGCATACTGGTTTTTAATTCGTTTCCCCTTGTTAATGTGGCATCTCTTAACCAGTTTTTTTAGAATCATTCAAAATGTGCTGTTTCTTTCATCTCATATCTTTGGCCACAAATACATTGTCTCCAAATGATTTCCCAAACTCAAAGACCACGATTAACTTTCTCTAGAGGTTCTATTGCTCTACAGCGGGATAAGACAGTTATCCCAAGGAAATCAAAGACCCATGACTATATGGTATCTCAAGTGAAATATGTCAATAGACTGTTCCTGGTTCTTTTCTCCACTCAGCCCATAGAGTAAGAATTTAAAGGAAATCCTGGAGTTTAATTCAAAGACTTTTGCAGGAATTTAGTTCTACCTCGATCCTGGCTAATGGGAGAAGGTAGGAGTCAGATGCAGGGTAAAAACGAAAAGACAGATATTCTTCAGGTGGAGCTAGAGAAGACACAGCTGCCCACTGGAGCCCTCAAAATTACCTGCACACTGTCAGAGAATTTTCCTTTTCCCATAATGTTTTAATAGAAAAATCTGAATTTTGAAAATTTTACAGGCTGGGGTTAAAATGCAAAACCTACCAGCATAAAAGCAGATAAAGTAGCACATGTGTCTGGAGTTGGTTTGCAGTTGCAGGAGGACTGATGTGCCCAATTCTCTCTATTTCTTTCAAGTAAATAATTTTTTTAAAAAATGTAAAACAAATCTGACACAATTCCTGTCAGTAAATATATTTTATATTATATTATACATTATATATTACATATATTATGATAATTGGATTTATCCCTTTGACCCCAAACATTTTTAAGAAATAAATGAAAGAGAATCTGGAGAATTATATAAATTTTAGTTACAAATCCATTCATCTATGTATCACTAGTACTGTGGCAGAGAGAACACATTTATTTTTCAACTAATTATACTGTCAGACTCAATAATTATATAATCTCAATAAAAGGCTTCCTATAAAAGCCATGGGACTATCTCTATTAGTAACTTGACTCATGGCAAAGAAACCTTAACTAGAACTGGGATCTATGGCAAAATCTTATGGGACCAAGAATCTTATGGGTGCCAAGGGGAAAGTCCTACTACCGGCATTCTACAGAGAGGCTACACCCATTAGAATCTTTCCAAATCAACAATGTTTGTCTCATTTAACCTATACTGATCTCACTCTCCCCTGGAGATTCTGTTGGTATTTTTCAGAAGGCAGTGAGAGTGTGGACAGTCCAATTCCATCAACAAGACATGGATGCTTGACATCCAAGCAGGAGATGAACCACCTCTAACCTATCACACAGGGTCTGTCATGGTTTGATACAGGTGTCCCCCACAAACAAATGAATGTGTTCTGATAGATCGATCCTCAGCTGATGGCAGTTTGGGTTTTACAACCTCGATGAAGCTGTGTTGTTGGAGGCAGGCTTATGGGGTTATAAGCCAGCTTCCCCTTGCCAGTATTTGGCACACCTTCCTGCCGCTGTTTGCAGTGCTGTGGCAGAGGTGATGTCCAGCCCTCTGCTCATGCCATCGTTTTCCCTGCCAGAATGGAGTCTCCCCTCGAGTCTGTAAGCCAAATAAACCCATTCCTCTACGAGCCGCTTTTGTTTGGGTTCTTTCTGCGCAGCAACAAGAAAGCTGACTGCAACAGTTTTGGTACCAGGAGTGGGGTCATCTGTTGCTGCTAGAACCCTGATCTTGTGGCTTTGGGCTTTTGGAAGTGATCTGCAGAAGGAATGTGGACAGATTGGAAAGCTTGTCCTAAGAGGTGCCTTGCAGTGCTGTAAGTACAGCGTATTGGCTCATTCTGGTCAGAGATGAAAGACCTGAATGTATTGAGAACTATGGACTGTGAGGATTGGCTTATGAGGGGGAGAAAGAACTTGGTCAGGACTGTGCCAGAAGCAGTTTGCGTGAGAGGCTTACTGTGTTCTGCCTGCCTATGTCCTGGGAACCTGTGCAGGGTTGCTTGATGTAAAGATGGACTGGTGTGAGCAGATGGAGATGGCACAGAAAGAAAGATCTTTGGGTCGAAACTGCTGCCCGTTCACCTGCAATTGTTTGAGAGATTACAACCATTGAGATTGGGCCAGCTGGTCTGCATTGGAACAACAGGAAGAATGTGGACTCTTAGAAGTAAGGGGCCTGAATGCTTTGATCCCCCCTGGATTAACAAGTTGGTAGCCCACCTGGTTCTGTGGAGTATGGCAAATGTAA
>PVHP010024928.1:0-26050 GCA_004024765.1 Zapus hudsonius
CCTTGGGAAGATACCCTCCATGACCTCGGTAAGTGCTGATATCACCAGACAGTGCTGGAACCTGTGGAAACTATGTTTTCACCTCTACACACAAACCTATGATGGTTAGCTTTTTTCTTTTGCATACTTGAATTTCTAGAGTTGCTACTATAACACTTTAGGGTCAATAAAACATCCACTGGACAAAGAGATGGTTTATAACCCAGGCAGGATATGGTGGGTAGTGATTAGTGAGATTTCAATTCTGTCACTCACAGTAGCATGCAATATACTAGTCTGGAATCTACCACTTGATATATTTAGACCATGGTTAACTGGAATTACAAAAAATAAAAAGTACTATTTATAAAGGGAGACTACTGCATTGACTTTGGGGTTGAATTTTTATTTCAATCCAGTTAATGAATTTTGAGATTTATTTTCAGTGACAGTGTTCGCTACCTTCTCCACTGTGTTTCCAATGACAGACACTCATAGCTTTCAGTACAGTAACATTACATAACTTCAGTACAATTTCATCAAAAAATTGATGCGTTAAGACTTCTGAACATATTTTATTTAGCATGATCACTGCCATTTAATAATCAGGTGTTGGGCTAGGGATGTTGCTTAGTGTTGGAGCGCTTGCCTGGCATATATTAGCCCTTGGGTTAGAGCTCCAGCAATAAAAATAAATAAAAAAACAAGTTGATTAACACCACAAGTGTTTTCTTATTTATAACTACTACTAGAAATGTCTAGAAATTCCTCCTGCAGGGTTCAGCTGTAGACATCATTGCTCTGAGATCGTGAAGGAAAGAAGGCTCATTCCCTCTCCCAGTCCACTGGGAGCTGATGTGAATCTGGAGCTATTTCTGAGGTAGTTTCAACACAAATCCCAGAACAGCACAACTTTAAGATGATTACGAAACATTTACAAGGATGAGATTATCCCATCATAGCTTGCATTAGAGTTGATGAAGAACCTTTAGAAATGGGACCAAACAGTATAATTTTCTCAGAGAACCGTGAAGTTAAAAACAGAAATACGCATACTGGATGGGGAAGAAAAATGGCCAAATGTGGCAAAAATGTCCCATGTGTTACCTAGTTAGACCAAGCAAGAATCCACACTGAGCCCAAGTCGGTCTTGTTAGTATCTCTGCTCATGCCTGGAATACAAACTCTGTGGCTTGTTTCCATGACGTTCACTTTGATCAGTTACTGATATTCAGTGAGCCTCCACCTGGCTGGCTTCATTCTGACGGGCCATATGCAGTTCAGCTGGGTATTACAGACATCTGGTTAGAAGCTGAGGTTCGGCTCTGTGATTTTGGAAAGGTCCGCTGGGATCCACACTGGCAGAGCACGTTAGTGTTTGGCAAAATACTTCCTGCTGTCCATGTCAAAATCCCGCCCCTTGATGACTGTCGAGGAAGACTGCTGGAGTCAATGTGACCAGGTTAGAACTTGGTCGACACGGTTCTTATCTCCTCTTCGGCTGGACTCTGAATTGCAGCAGGTCTCTCAACTTCCTTTTTGCACTTGGCTGAGTAGAGAATGTAGACGCTTCTCACCAGAAAAACCCCAGCAATGACTGCAAAGTAACACCCATAAACTAAAAACTGAAGAAAAACAAATAATCAGGCACATATCACATCTGATCAACTATGTCCCTAATAATAATTTGCTTAGATTAAGGGGTAGCTGAGACCCAGAATTTAATCGGGGTCATTTAGATTGGTCAGAGCTCTCATCTGTCTTAAAAGAACCAAGTAGACAATGTAAGCAATGCAGTGACTAAGGGTCACCCTGGCCTTGGAGCTCGATGATCAAGTTCAAATTCTAGCTACGTCACCAACAGAGGGAGACTCTCTGACCTTAAATCCCTCTGGACAGTCTACTTATCTGGAGGCACAATGCTGTGTTCTGTGTTTCTGAAAATGACTGATAGACACCGAGGTTACTTCTTATTTGCCTTCCCCCAAGTAGATGTGAATGGACTGGCAATAACTGTGTTATGATGCAATTAAGGAAATACCTATTTTAAAAATTTGCTTAATCAAACAATTCAAGAGCCAGGCGTGGTGGCACATGCCTTTAATCCCAGCACTCAGGAGGCTGAGGTAGGAGGAACACTGTGAGCTTGAGGCCAGCCTGGGACTGCAGAGTGATTTCAAGGTCAGCCTGGGCTAGGTCCAGCAAGACCCTACCTTGGGATGTAGGAGGGGGGAAGAAGGCGAGAGACTTAGCGATGTTATGAGTTTTAAGACAACTTAGATAGATATACACTAGTAGGAGCACAAAAACACTGCAGCTTACCTGAATGCTGATTGGCAGGTTGAGGCCTCCCTTGTCTACCACAGTCACCGTCATGATGGTCTGAATCACCAAGGCAATGAAGGTGTCCATGCCGAACACCAGTGCATAACGCTCCATGCTCAGGTTCACTGCAATCTGAAATCTATGATGAAATGTTCAATAAGTATTTCACCACAACACACATCAAATTCTTATCTTTAAAGGAGAAATTGAAGAGAAAACAGTATGATGGCATAGGGCAGCATGACAAATTCATCCTATCCTATTCAGTACTTTTGAGAAATTAAAGTTCTCATAATGAAAATACTGAATGCTATCTGGTTTTATGTATGTTTGCAGTGATTTTTTTTTCCAGGTTGGGTCTTGCTGTAGTCCAGGCTGACCTGGAATTCACTATGTAGTCTCAGGGTGGACTTGAACTCACAGCCATCCTTCTACCGCTACCTCCAGAGTGCTGGGATGTGCCACCATGCCCAGCTGCAGTGAATTTTTATGAAATGCAAATATCACCCTACCTAAGAATTTTTTTCATATTGTTTAGTTTATTGTCTATTGCCTACAATGAGAAGGTTTGGCAGGTGAATTATTCTTTGGAAGATGTGAACGGGCTGGTTGTGCAATTTAATGAATTTATAATGAGTTTTTTTTAACTAGAGAGATTTTGAAATCTTTCCACATTTCTTAGAATGCAGGTGAAATGCTTTGGGTTCTGAATACTTTTATGTTTTATTTTCCTTTCTTGATTTTTTTTTTCAAGGCAGGATCTCACTCTAGTCCAGGCAGACCCAGAACTCACTCTGCAGCCCCAGCCTGGCCTCAAACTCAGCAATCCTCCCTCAGTCTCTCTAGTGCCCAGATTAAAGGTGTGCCTCTGAGAAGGTCCCTCATGGGATTGGGGACAGCGAGGATGGAAATGGGGGTACCAGCACAAGACTTCTTCACACAATGTTTCTACTTATTAACAATAAATAAATAAATTTCATTAAAAAACAAAAATATCATCGTTTGCCCACTAAATAATGTAACTCATTATGGACAATAAATAAATAGTGTATGCTTACGAAGAAAAAATTAGGCATGCAGTTGATTCATTAAACTGAGACTTTTCAATGAAAAAGATATCAGCTTACCAACTAATTACATTTCCATTTTCTTAGGATCTTTAACCTGTGGCTCATATTTTGCCAATTGTTTTATCAAACTTTTTTTTCACACATTAAACACAGCGCTTGATAAAAGCTTGTATCTACTTTTCTCATGAAGCTTGAAATTCAAGTGCTGCTCACTGTTTTTGCTTAACACCAGAGCAAATTCCCTCTGCTCCCTGGACACAGTCTTACACAGCTCAGGTGGGCCTCAAACTTGCTATATAGCCATAGATGATCTTGAACTTCTAAGTGCTGGGATTGCAAGCATGCACCATCACATCCTATTTGTGCAGTGCTGGAGGTTGGTCCCAGGGCTTCCTGCATGCCAGGCAAGCACTCTCCAACTGAGCCACACCCCCAGCTCCCTAAGCAAAATTCTTACAGTCAGTTTTAACTTGACTTATAAGAGAGTCAAATGCTCTTTAATAATTTATTTAAAAAATCCCTAAAAAAGAAGATGCAGATATTGAAGCAAACTCTGAATCCTAGAGATGACCCTCAAAAAAGGATGATTCAAGTCCATAACGAGTAATTCAAGTCCATGGACAAGTACAACTGAAGTTTTCATACACTCTTTGCGATTACTTTTTTCCATTCCAACTTTTTATAACTTTCCTGAGAATATTTTGTTCATAGAAAAGCCTGTGCTTATTACTTAAGCAACTAAATAAAATGAGGGAAGAAACCCAAACCTCAGCATTTAAAACAGAACTGCATCATACCTTTTTATGGAAATTGTTGAAAGTAAAAATAAAAAAAACATAAATCTCAAAAGCTGAATTGCTTCCACTGCTTTTGGCTTATAACATATCAGATGTTTTCCCTTGTTGACTAATCTTAGCAATATTCAGAGAGTAAGCAGTTAAACGAAAGCGTGGTTTTATTCAGTTTAATTCAGTATCTCGTTAACATTTAATTAAGATCCTTCTGAAGTCCTCAGAGGAACTTTAGGAGCCGAGAGGGAATGGAAAGGAATGGCTGGGAAAGACTTACACTGCTATGGTTATAAGAAGCATGTAGCTGGACTTGAACACCAAATAGCCAGCGTAGCACACCCAGATGTTGAGTGTGTAATGCATAAGAAGCAGAGAGCTTGCACTGACCAGCGAGAAGATGGCCAGCGCCAGCTCTCCTAGGAGATCCCAGTTAACCTTCACATAGGCCACTGCGAAGGCAGCCACAGCCCCTGAAAATAGAGACCCAGGAAGGTCAGACATAGTGACTTTGCATGGAGGAGATAGCAACACACTAACAAAAACAAAATAAAAAACAACTCAAAAAGCAAATTCCAGATCTTGGGCAATTCTTTAAAAAAAAAATGAATATACTGCTTTCACAAAAACTATGCAATCCATTTAAACAATTTTGAAATGAATTTTTCAACCAGTTTTTTTTCAGTCATTTAATTATCATGCTTTTAATTAGTATCAACTATATACCAGGTACCATGCTAGGCTAAAATGGTCCTAATCTCAGCAGTGTGGGAAAAATAATACATAACCCAGTCATTTAAAGAACATCTAGGAGTTTTTAAAAGATGAAATAAATGGCTTTGGAATGCACCTGTTTTGTTCCATTTTTTATTGTAGGTTTTAAATGATGGGTACCACATAAATTACATTAAGTTTTTATTTTTTGTTTTTTCGAGGTAGGGTCTCACTCTAGTCCAGGCTGACCTGGAATTCACTATGTAGTCTCAGGATGGCCTTGAACTCACAGCAATCCTCCTACCTCTGCCTCCCGAGTGCTGGGATTAAAGGCGTGCGCCACCACGCCCGGCTCAACATTAAGTTTTTAATCATTGATCTTCACCTCATTTTTTTCTGTTTGTATATGGTGTGTGTGTGCATGTGTGTGTATGTGTGTGTGCATGTGTGTATATGTGTGTGTGTGTGCTCACATGTTCCCACGTGTGTGGGTGCACCCGTGTGTCCAAGTGTGTTTATGGAGGCCAGAGGTTGGCCTCAGTGTGATCATTTTTCACATTACATTTTGGGACGGGGTCTTTCACTGAATCCAGAGCTCACCCTTTGGTATACAAGAAAGCCAGCTCGCCCCAGGGACCCTACTGTCCCCACCTCCCAACCTCCACACTTGGCAGTTTCCATAGGTGCTGAAGACCCAGACTCAGATCCTCACTTCAGCTTACATTTAATGTCTTTTAAAGTCCTTAAAATCGAAATAAAAGCTGAAGAAGTGGAAGAGGAAGAAGCTGCAGAAGAAAACATAACGATAATTGAAGAGGAGACATCTGTAAAGAAGAAGAAAAAGAGGGATAAAAAGGAATATATTAAAGAAGAGCCCTTGTCTGAGGACGAGCCGTGTACCTGCACAGCAGTTCCCAGTCCAGAGAAAAAGAAGAAAAAGAAAGACAATGAGGACTAATGGAAGGGATTGGTAATTTTGTCACCTCAACACATCAAGCTTGAGATTCTGTTGCGAGTGCATCAGAAATGCTGTCTGAAAGAATCAAGAGAAGGTTAAATCCAACAGCGGTTATCATATATAGCTTTTCAGACCTTTTTGTGTCTCAACATCAGTTGTTAATCTTAAGAGTATTTGATATACACATAAAGGTATTTTCTTTGTTAAGGTAAAAGGTCCTTAAAATCTGATCCATTTCCTCCCAAGAGGGAAATTTTGTTTTCTTGGCTCAACTGTTCCATCTGTCTTATCTTCCTGAGTAGTTGGGGCTATAAACACAGTGCATCATGCACAGCAGACGTACGTTTCTTGAGGCTTTTGGGCAAAGAGGCCTAGAGTCATGTATACAGTTTTTAAGGTTGAATAATTGACAGTAATTGGGGTTAGTAAGGTTCTTTCTAAGTAAGGTTATTGTTAACAAAACAAAAGGAATGCAGGTTTCAAATGACTGATAATTATTCAATCAATTTTCCCCCATGTGACCTAAAAAGAGCCATATCTAAAAAGGCCTAGTTAGTTCTCTCCCGAAAGAATTAGGAATTTAGGAGCAATCATTTCAATGAACTGATTTTTGTCACAGTCCTGGATTTTAGGCATTGACCTGTCACCTCTCAAAAGGGAGACAACAGAAGAGACCACGTGTGTTTTCTGAGGCTCTTTGTAGAGGGTGTGGAAAAATATCACTTCCTAAAACAACACCTTCAAAGTCTCATTTGACATTTAGGTTTCTGCCTGCTACGATATAAATATTTATTGTGAAATTAGCTTCAAAGGCAGAATCCTGACTCACATTTCTTCCACTCCTCCTTGAAACTACATAAGAAAGCTACCTTTGAAAATTGTTGGTGTTCTGCCTAGGATTGTTAAAGGTCATTAACAAGACCCTCCTGGCGAGATTTTGTTGACCTTCAATGATAAAAACTTGCTTATGTCTATTTTTACCTTTTGGTATTAAAACAATCTTGACTCTAGTAACTCAGGAAATAAGACCAACAATCAACAAATGAAATTAAAAAACGTTTCTGTACAACAAAGGAAACAGCTAACTGAGTAAAAAGAGCTTACAGAATAGAACATCTTTGCTAGCAGGTTAGATAACTTAAATTGTAACAAGAAAGCAACTTTGAGAAAATAGAAACATTGACACTTTACAGGTTTCCTTGAGAAACTTCTCAGGACGCTTCTAGTTTATTAACCTTGAACAAGCACTCGATTAGCTGTGATGAGAGAGAACGTTTGCACTTTTTGCAAGATCTGTGCTAAAACACTCATCCTTTCAAAAGTACTTTAAAAATCTCATTTATCATTTCAATGGGAATTACACATTATATGCTGCATTACTAATATAACTTGCCTAACACGCTCATTCTTGTTCTTGCTGTAAATGTGTTTTTCTTTCCCAGAAAACTATATTTCGTTGTGAGCAGGGTAGGTTACTTAAAGTGTAACAAGAAAGCATCTTTTGCACAAATAGAAACATCTGCAATTTATCAGGTTTCCTTGAAAAACTCCTCATAGCACTTCTCATTTACTTACCTGTGTGAGCTACATGTGCTATATTCACTGTAATAAGAAAGAACACTTGCACTCTTCACAAGATATATGCTAAGATGTGTTTTTCCCCCCAAAAAGTGCTTTAACATCTAAATAATTAATCTAATGTGAGCTACAGGTCTCATGAGGCAGTACTAAAAATTTACATAACATATTGATCATACATTTTCTTGCTTCAAATGGGATCTTTTCCAGAAAACATTTCATTGTAAGCACGTTGGATTTCTTAAACTGTAACTAGAAAGGAACTTTTGCACAAATAGAATGATCTGCGCTTTAACTGGTTTGCTTGAAAAACTTCTGATATCTCTTCTAGTTTCTTAACATAACGTAAACCACAAGGGTTATAAAAACCATAATAAGAAGGAACCTTTGCACTTTCAGCAAGATCTGTGCTCAAAAATGTTTTCTTTGACAAGTTCTGTAAAATTCTTCTCATTCATATGCCAATGGGAACTACACATTATATCCTGCATTAACTAACATAACGCCTAAAACACGTTGTTTATGTTCTTCCTGCAAATGTGACCTTCTTTTCCCAAATACTACATATCATTGGAAACAGGTTAGATGACTTAAACTGTAACAAGAACTACTTTTGCACAAATAGCACAAATTTGCACTTTATCAGGTTTCCTTGAAAAGCTTCTTACAAAACGTCTAGTTTATTAACCTTGTGTGAAGTACAAGTTCTATAGTAACTCTAATAAGAAAGCACTTTTACTCTTTTTGCAAGATCTATGCTAAAATGTGTTTTCTTTGTGAAGTTCTTTGAAATCTGATTCATTATTCCAATGGGAACCACACGTTATATGCTGCATTACTAACAAAACTTGCCTAACACGTTCATACGTACGTTGTTCGTACATTTTTCTTGCTGCAAATGTCATCTCCTTTTCCAGAAAACAACATTTCATTGTAAGGGAATTAGATTTATTAAACTGTAACTAGAAAACAACTTTTGCAGAAATAGGAACATCTGTGCTTTAACAAGTTTCCTAGAAAAACTCCTCACAGCGCGTCTAGCTTACTTACCTTGTGTGAGCTACAAGTGCTATATTAACTGTAATAAGAAAGAACTTTTACACTTTTTGCATGATCTACGCTAAAATGTGTTTCCTTTGAAAAGTACTTTAAAACATTCCCATTCATTATTCCAAAACTACAACTGATTAAAACCTTCTGAAGTCCTCAAAGAAACTTTAGGAGCCCAGAAGGAACGGAAAGAAATGGCTGGGAAGACTTCTTACACTGCTATGGTTATAAGAAGCATGGAGCTGGACTTGAATATCAAACAGCCAGCATAGCAAGCCCAGATGTTGAGTGTGTAATGCATAAGAACCCACATAAAAAACTGGGCATGGTGGTGAGTGGGTTTGTAATCCCAGTGCTGGAGAACCAGAGACAGGTGGAGCTTCCGGGCTTGCTGCTCAACAAGCTTAGGCTATGTGGTGAGTTCCAGGTTGACAGTACCTGGTGGTACCTGAGAAATGACACTTCAGGCTATCCTCTGGCCTCCACATGCATCATCACACTCATACATGCAGATCACACACACACACACACACACACACACACACACACGAAGTTATATTGATGTCACTTATCTTTAAACAAATAAGTGAAATTAGCAAGCTTGAAAGAATAAAAACAATACTGAGTGAACAGGGTACATTATCAGTGGTTATCTATTTGTTTATTTTATTTTTAATTTTTTAATTTTTTTTTAAGAGTTTGTCTTAATAATGAATGTAATCTGTGAGTTCTATTAGAAGTAACTGCTTTTGGTTAAGTGTTGTGCTCCAGTTACTTATAACTGTAAAACATCTGCATAAAGCATCTCTTCATCTTTCTAGAGCCTTCCATCTTGAAAACTAAAATCATTACCCTTTCTGAACAGAGCTAATTTATCACCACAAAGGATAATAAAGAGATATTGACTCACCTCCAAAGGTTGCGATTGCTTCAACTGCCCCGTTATAGACTGCAGAGTCCTGGGAGGGGGCCTTGTAATCCCACAGGATTTGGACATAGTTTAAAACCTGATTATAGCCCGCGGTGGCAAAAGCCCACCACAAGGACCAGTAAAACAGGCGCTTGGAGGCGTAGCACTCCTTCAGATCTTGGAACCACTGCACAAAGATCCTCATAGCCACCCTGGCTGGCTTCAGGCTTCTCCTCTCCCTGGCCTCTACGTCCCCCGGGACAGTGATTGGTCCTTGCTGATCTGTCTTGTGGCCCTTCTGAGTTTCCTGGGGGACAGCATCCTGCCCTGGTGACTTTGGAGGAGTTTCTCTCTTGGGCTTTGCATGGAAAAACATGCTCTTCTTAGGCATTGGTAGAAAGAGTGAGAAAAGGAAAGCCAAGGAGACGGAGACCAAGGATATGACATTGAGGTAAAAGTATGACACATTCCCAAGGGACACCAGGAGCTGGGCCAGCACTGAGGCCGCTGTGTAGGCCACCAAGGTGACACTCCGACAGTAGCCGCTCACCTTCTGGTAGTGCTCGGGGCTCACCACACTGTATATGTAGGCATAGTAGGCCACCTCGGTGGCTGAGACCATCCCAAAGACAAACTCGACCACCTGCATGACCTGCACCCCTTGGCCAAACAAAAGCAGCAGCCAGGTGACGATGAAGCTGACACCCTGCAGGAGGATGACGGGCTTGTAGCGCAGGTAGTCCGTGAGCACAAACACGGGCAGCAGCAGCACCAGGTATGAGTATGTCCAAACAGGAAGGACCTCGTTTGTGATCTGCAAAGTGGATGCATAGGGTGACCAGGAGGCACAGGACATCGTGTCACATTCACGTCCAAACAGATATTCTTCATATCATGGGAAAAAATGATTGAAGGCTGAGTTTCAAGAAAGCCATTAAGAAAAAGTAATGCCCTTTCAAACTGAAGACCCAATGAGCGTGAGGGGGAAAAATACCTTAGGAACAATATGTGTTATTTGATCTCTATGTTAAGTTTCAGTGTAAATAGTATGTGCAGTTGAAGAAGTACACCCTAAGATGATGATAAAAAGTATACAACAGTAGATATGTAGAAGAGCTACAGTCATTTAATAGCATTACCAAGCATCATATATTCAACACACTTGTGTATGTAATATTTCTGTGGGTGGGAGCATGGGCTTGTTTACACCAGTATCAAGAGTGTTTGTATTATGTGATGAATATTGTGAAACAGGGCTCCACTGCAAACAAACTCCAGACATACGCACAACTTTGTGCATCTGGCTTTATGTGGGTACTGGGGAATCGAACCCAGGCCATCAGGCTTTACAAACAAATGCCTTTACCACTGAGCCATCTCTCCAGCCTCAGAGAATTCTTATAATTTCAAGTTGAACAAAATCCTCTGTCCTTGTTTAAATCCTATTAAAATCAAACCCCACTTAGATATGTCTGCATATTAACTTACCTGTGTGCTAGTTAGGTTTTTACTTGGTCCAGACAAATACGGGATAAGGAATGGTTCCGAGGGCCTCATCATGGAGAAATATCCAAATAAGCAGAGAATTACAGTGGGATAAATCCAGGAGTCACTCGGTGAAGTTCTGAGGCCATCCATGGCTGGTCGAGTGGAAACAAACCGGAAATTCAGTGATGTTTATACTTTTTGGCATTTTGGATACAATAAAAAGCTGATAATTTTTACATGTCATATGGAAACATAATGCCTCAACCAGGTGCTTTAGAATTTTAGAATTTTAGAATTTAGAATGGTTTCAGACATTGATTTGGTGAACACCTTTGTCAGAGGCCTCCCTCTTTCCTTATTGCTGGGGAGAGTCACGTTTTTTGAGTTTTCTCACAAACACGGTTATGAGTAGCTCTTGCTCAGTGATAAGCATCAGGCTGACACATGCCTGGTCCCAAGTACACTGCTGGCTCATAGATCACTTGGTGACATGTGGTCAGGAAAGAACTTGCAGGTGATCAGAACACTCCATTTTGCACTGATTCTGAAATTTCTTAATACACTGAATAGCATTTGCTTGTTTATCTATTGATCTCTCCACCAGATTGTCTCTTATCTAGAATTTTACTGGTCACATAATAGAGATCTGAGATATTTCTTCAGTGTCTCCAGTCTTAGAGGAAATGAAAATTCCTAAGTGAAAATAATTAACTGGATGAGATCTGACTTTATGACTTTCTCATCCCCCTCTGTGTTTCCACTGGTGACAGTGATGTTGGGAACAGAAGACATGGCTTCTAAGACTTCGTTTTTCATCATGACCAGACCATTCTGAAATCCTGCAATTTCACACCACTCAAAAGGGGCAGGTAGTTAATTCTTCAGACTTATGCATATTCAGACATATCCATATTTCTTGAGGTTCAAACTTTATACATAAAGCCCAAGAGGAGTTCATTAGTTACTGCACAGAGAAATAGAACTAAAGAAGTAACAAAACTAATCTTATTTTATGGGACTATACTTGAAACACCTTGTTTCTCCATGTGAACTACAGTGAGCTCAGGACAGTATTACTCCTTGTTTGAGATCAAACCACAGTTTTGATGGTCTTGATTTTGGTTAACTTTTGAGATAATTTATAGGAAGAAAAGTAACTGAGCACTGTATATGAGTATGTCTTCCTATATATTTTCTCATTAAAGCATCTAATAACGACAATCCCAAGGTGAATATAGGAGAAATCTAAGATTCCTAACAATTGGATTCAAACCATGTGATCAAGATTTGAATCATGGTCTCCTAATTCCCATCAAAATCCTTTGTTTCACTCCACTCTGCGCCCCTCCTCTCTCTCTCTCTCCATCTTCTCTCTCTCTCTCCCTCTCTCTCTCTCTCTCTCTCTCTCTCTCTCTCTCTCTCTCTCTCTCTCCCTCTCATAGTCTTTCCCCTGTGGCTTCACTAACTACTTGCATTTGTGTAAACTAATGACCCCTTGCTCTAGCATGAAGAAAGAGTTTCCATAAAGAAGTCCATGGCAGATGTTATATTACTGTTCTACAGCTTTCAAAGGGCCACACAGAGTGGCTGGGTTGCAAGCAGGTACTTATCCTGGAAGAGCAGGTCACCTGGGGTAGAATTCCAGGATCCAGGTAAACCTGGTCACACCCCACTTTACCATCCACTGTGCCCTTTCACAAAGTGTTCTGGACAGCTCCACACTTTATCTATTGAGTAAGCACTGTTTCTGTTTATGTTAATAATGCCTTTGTCTGTTGAGTGTAGAGCTCCTAACAGCTGGATTGTGGAGCAGTGGGTCCAACAATGTGCAATGTTGACAACGTAAACATTCTGCCAAGGACAAACTGAAGTTGATCATCCTCAACTTACTGCCTCAGCTCAGAAATCATGGACTTTGTTTTCTTTCCTTCTGAGATTTTGCTGGGCTTTCTGAAGCTTTTTGCGGTTGTTATCATTAATGGTCTTAATTGGGTTGGGTTATTTTTTGAAGGGTGGTTGTGATGGGGTGGCATTTGCTGAGGCCATATGTAATGTTCTGTCTATCTCTGCTGACCATGGATCTGCCCCATTAACTCCATGAGTCCTAGAACCCTTGGACTATGTCCTTGGTACCTGGGTTACTAAAGTCCCTTGGATTCTTTATCTCTTGGTCTCAAAGGCTGTAATATCACTATGCAATTTCAATTAGTTGGGAAGTTCAAACGAACAAAAAAACCCAATGGCCCTGAGGAGAAAGCTCCATGTAGGTAGGGCATGTTGCTTGTCTAGAATAATGCCTGCCATGTTGCTAGCTCTCAAGGAACATGGAAAATGAAGTGAACAAACAAGCCACTGCAGCCTACAAGGACAATATCCCCACCCTTGTCCTTGTGAGAGGGGCTGGGAACAGGAAAGGCTACAGGACACAGGGAATGCATTCAAGTACGTCTGGTGACCTCAAGTGCACTTCACTGTCTAGTTATGTCAGTGCAAGACAGGGAGGTCCTCAACTCTATAATTACCGTGGAGTTCAGCTGTTCCTCTATGAAGCAAGATAGAACCTGGGCTCTACAGAGATCACCCCCTATCCTAAAGGGGAGCTTCCCTAGTGTGTGGAAGTCCTTAAACACCAGCCAACATCTTCAGATTTATCCTGTCACTGGGGAGATGCTGCTCTTTTCTGTAGTTCTATTACCATGACCAATGAGTTACTTATATACTGAGTTGTATGTATATATGTATGTATGTAGTGAGTTGTAGGTCAGCCTGGGCTACATACCAAGAACCTGACTCATAAATGCCAAAATACAAACATACACACATTTATGCACATATAATTACTTATGTAAGCTCTCCCAATAAATTTTTTACATTGGGGAAATTAATTTTTGACCATTTTTATGGGTAATATTGTCCCTATCTTATTTATTTATTTGTGTTTTCAGACAGGGTCTCATGTAGTCTAGGCTAGCCTCCAACTCATTATGTGGCCCAGAATGGCCTTGAACTTCTGATCCTCCTGCTTTCACCTCCTGAGCACTACGGATCTCAGGTGTGTACCACTGTGTTTAGTTCATGTGGTTCTGGGGATGGATCTCGGGGCCTTGTGCACTCGAGGCAAGCACTGCACGCACTGAGCTACACCCCAGCCCTCTGTCTTCATCTCACAGAGGGAAACCTGAAGAATAAAACTTGGCCTTGGACTCAGTTTCTCTAATTCCAACTTCACTAGTCTTTCCTCTTACCCAGTGCTGAGAGCACTCAGTATATGCTCAAAATTCACATCCCAGCTTATTTTACAATAGTGTTTCTCAGGGATGGAGAGATGTCTTAATGGTTAAGGCAGTTGCTTTGCAAAGCAGAAGGACCCGAGTTCAATTCCCCAGTACCCATGAAAAGCCATATGCATAGGGTAGTACATGTGTCTAGAGTTCATATTTTAGTGACTGGAGGCCCTGGTGCACCCATTCTCTCTCTCTATGTGCCTCTTTCTCATACCTTCCGTCAAATGAATAAATAAATAAAATTATTTTTAAAAAGAATAGTATTTTTCAGACTTTGGTGTCAAAGAAAAAAATTAGTAGTCCACAATGGAATTTTAAAAATGCGTAAAATCATTAAATATCAGCGTACACTGCAGAGTGAGGCTAAGTACTTTTTCTGCATCGTTCGTTTAAGTAAGCATATATAAAGTCATAAACTCTTCTTCATATGGGACACAGTCACTGAGTTAGAAGTTACATAGAAAATCTAGGATCATGTGTCCATGTCCTTCAAAAATACACCTGTGACAGGCCTCTTGGAACACTTGTGTGGTCTGAGAAAGGCTTTAGAGCCAACCACTATTTTAGAATATAATTCTCTTTTGAAATGTTTCCATGTATCATTCTATTCTGACCCCCTATATTATTACCCCCCTTTTAAAAGAACTGTTTAAAATCCCCTTTGCATCATGGCCTGTGACCTGTGGATATGGTCTTCGGAGGAGTGACTTCTGAGAGATTCACCTGGCCCCTTCATTTTCTGTGCTTTCCAAATAAGATAATCAGGGCTGGTGAGATGACTCAGTGGTTAAAAGCTCTTGCTTCCAAATAAGATAATCCTTTTAAAAGTTGCTCCTGGACTAGAGAGATATCTCAGTGGTTAAGGCATTTGTCTCAAGGGCCTATGGCCAGGGTTTCAAATACCCAGTGCCCACATAAAGCCAGATGCACAAAGTGGTGCATGCATCTGGAGTTTGTTTAATGTACTAGAGGTCCTGCCCCATTCTGTCTCTCTTCTCTCTCTCTCTCTCTCTCTCTCTCTCTCTGCTTGCAATTCAATAAATAAAAAATAAATTTTAAAAAGACAAAGTTGTCTCAACAAGGGCCCAGTCTTCCCTCAGCCTCTATCCACATCACCACAAGGCCCACATATTTTTACTGCTGTTTCCCTTCAACACGCGTGATGCTCTGTTTTGTGAAAAATGACACTTCTCCCATCAGGACATCTCATCCCACTTTATTTAACATGCTCATAATTTTTCTTTACTTTCTGTAAACTGGAAGATTTATTTGTATCTTGACCACAATCAAGTTTGGCTAGAGTGAACTCTCACATTTTTGTTACGTGTATCTTGAGAAACTTCTTTTTATGCTTGCCTCTGACATGCAGGTAGTCTCTTAGAACCAGAATTTGATTGTTAATCTCTCTTCTTTTATTCTAACCATTGCTAAATTCTTGACTTTTTCCACTTCTAACTGCACCCTTAAAATGTTCTTTCTTAAACAGTAGGAAATAATGCTACATTTGAAATCCAATTCTCACACCGACTGCATGATAAATTCACTTGTCATCTTAATTCTATGGTGTGGTGGAAAAGGAGAATTTTTCTTTTTTTAGAAATATGAAACAAAACCCCTTACTTTGTTGCCTAAATCTCTTTGGAGTCAGTTACCAGAGAAAGCTAGAACTCACTCCCTGGTTCCACTAAAGGATTTCCATCATTTAGCCTTGACTTAACCTTGCCATCTGCAGTGGCTGGTTTCAGGTGTCTCCCACAAACTCATATGTTCTGAATGCCCGATTCCCCAGCTGATGGCAAATTGAGAATCAGAACCTTGTTGGAGGTGTGTTGCTAAGGGGCGGGCTTATGAGTGTTCTAGCCACCTTTCCCCTTGCCAGTTTTTGGCACACTCTCCTGCTGCTGTTGTCCACCTGATGTTGGCCAGGAGGGGGTGTCCAGCCTCTACTCATGCCACATTTTCCCTGCCATCATGGTGCTTCCCCTCCAGTCTGTAAGCCTTTAAACTAAATCCTTTCCTCCCATCAGCTGATCAGGTGCTTTTTCTCAGCAACGAGAAGATAACTGTAACACCATACTCTCTCTCACACATTTTCATGTAATGTCTGTCTATACATATGCACCAGGAGCCACATATGCTTTGTTAGAAAATCTAAGCAAGCTTGTATCTTATCTAGATTTTAGCCATGGACAATGTCTTATTTCTTAGCTCTTATCTTGTGTCTATGTGTGTAGAAGTGTATATGAATAAAGCCTCTATGGGTGCAAATATTTCTAGATGTTTCTCCCTGGATGCTAGGTAAGTATACCACAACCTGAGCTATATCACTAGCATTCTAGATATATTTTGTATTTGTGTAGACTAAGTAAGTGTCACACAGCAAGAGCTACAGATACTGGCAGGCCTCTGTGTGCTTCCTGACTCCTTTGGGCCTGGATGGTTTTCTAGCCAAGGAGGAGCCTTAGTTGATCAAATCTCCCACCTGAATCTGTCTGTGGTCATGTTCTTGAGGCTGGGGATATCCTCAAGCCTGGTTTTCAAAGGTTTCCCACAATGGACAGGCTGAACCAGAGATGTGAACAGTGGGATCAAATCCTCTTCCATGATTTCTTGGACGATATTGCCAGTTTCAACTCAGATGCCAAGGAAACAGAAGGAAACTACCTAGACATTCCAGACTCCACCCAAGTCCAGTCCACACCCCTACTGATCACCTCAGCCATCTGGGACAGGATGCCTGATCAACATGCCTAACTTCACAGTATTCTCCAGATCTTTATTGCAGTCAAAACTCCTATTATAAAAGATAACAGATTGATAATTTAAAATAATCATGACCCACGCAGCCTCCAAAGTCTGAGACAATTGCAAATAATTTCTCTTGCTCCTAAGGCCCAGTGAACTACTTTTTGTCCCAGAAAGAAAGAAAGAAGGAAGGAAGGAAGGAAGGAAGGAAGGAAGGAAGGAAGGAAGGAAGGAAAGAAAGAAAAACAGTTTCATTTCATTCTGTTTGCCCACAATACTCCTCACACCAAGCAATTCTCCACAGAACACAAGCTGGGTGTGTCAATTCAAATCAATCCTGTCACTACTGACTATGACCGTGTCACAGCCCTCAGGTGAAGGGCTCAATCCCTCCCACAAGACTGCAGGTAGTAGAGTGTCACCTCTACTTCTGTTTTATCAGATTTAAATTGGGATTCCTATTCCACCCTCCTGACATGGCTGGCAGAACCCAGGGAAATGTGTTTACTGGTTTATTTTATGGCCCAGTAACAAGGGTTCCCAGCAGTTGGACAGTAAGTAAGACAAAGTGGTGGTGGTGGTGGTTGTGTGTGTGTGTGGGGGGGGGCAGAAGCTCCAGTTTCATAATTCGTAATCCCTTGTCTCCGTAGTGACTGAGGCTGTCTAAGGATAAGATCATTCTAGGATAAGATCATCAGCCCACACTGATGTCATTAGAGGGATCAGTATGAAAAACAAAACAAAGCTCCAAATACTCCTTCATCTCAGGAATTCCCAAGAGCCCTAGTTCTGTGACAGGAAGTGGGGCACAATAATGGACTAATGCACATTTTATATTGTGCCAGCTGTCTTTTCTGAAAGACCCAGCTTTGAACATTCGACACCAGTAACAATAACTGTCTGATGGGATACTAAGAACATGAATCTTTTACTTTTAGCTGATATCAGAGTACGATCATCAGTCATATCTTTCCCTCTACTTCTTATGAAAATGGAGAGGATGAACTTTGCATAAAATATTCACATGAAGCAACCAGCGGAGCAGAAAGCCAGCCACTGCTGAAGGAGGCATGGGCAAGGGGTGCCAGGCTATTGCCTAACTTCTACTGCTGTGATGCAATACCAAAACTAGAGGGTTGTTCCACCCATTTCTAGGGGAGCTCCTGTATTTTGGCCATGACTCATCCTATTTAAAATGCCCTCGACTGAGATTACCTCACTCTGTATACAAAAACCAACCTGACATTCGAAGACTATTTCCATCCTATCCTGCAAACCATCTGGAAGAAAACAGAGCTTCAGACCAAGGAATTGGCAAGTATTTCAAAGCAATGACAAAAATGCTAATCTAAAAAATGCTAATCTAAAGAGAGAGAGAGAGAGAGAGAAAAGAGAGAGAGAGAGACTGAATTTCATCACAAACCATGTTTGTTCATCTAACAATAATATTAAAAAATTGGGCCGTGGTGGGGGAGACTGTCTGGAGGCATGGAACCCATCAGTAACAACACACTTGGGCCAAGAAGACCGGGATGAGTACTAAGATTTACAGGATCCCTTGCCACAAGGACTAATACAGACAGCCCACGGAGGAGGATATACAACTGATCAGGGATGGGGAGGGGGGGAATTGGGGAATTCGGGATAACAACGCATGGTTTGCCCACTAAATAGTGTAACTCATTATGGACAATAAATATATATTTAAAAAAAATTGAGCAGGGAAGCTACAGACCTAGGAGAACACAACCCTAGTACCAGCACCTGACAAAGGAATTGTGTCCAAAACACATAACAAATTCTTCCATTCAGTGATAGAAGAATCAAATGAAACAAAAATACTCAACAGAAGTTATCAGCAAATCACAAATTAAAGCTACAGACAAAAAAAAATCAATCACCCTGAGAGGGCTAAGTGAATAAGGAAGGTGTAGCAAATGCTGATAGTGATTTTGAACCACTGTGTCTTTAAGCACCCATTATCTTAATGTGATACTAAGTTACACAGGTGTGTACAGGTACAAACCCTCAAAATCTGTACTCTATATTGAATGTAAGTTTATCCTCAATTGAAGGAAAGACACTCTCCTTCCTCTAGAACAGTTTACTATAGCAACCCTGAACGTTTCCTACAAATGCAATGATTAAGCTTATTCTAAACTTTACATCAGAGTGATCCCCCTTTATAATTAGAAAACAAAACAACATCTTGGAATGTGGGTCTGTTCCCAGAAAATTTTAAATAGAAATAGTACCCACAGATCAAAGTTTGGCTAGACCAGTAAGCTTTGTTAAGTCTGGCTACATAGAACATTCTCCAAATTAATTCAGCTAGATCAAGTACCTGTTTGTTGTGTGCCCTGACTTTACCTCTTTTAAGAATCAGGGCTGGCTTCCTGCCTCGGACCCAACTTCTCCTCCTTTTCCAGCTGCCAGAAGCTGTAAACTCATCCAGTCACAAAGCCCTTTCTGCTGGCAAGGGAGACTGAGGAAGCCTCTCCTTCACAAAGCAAACCTGTCAGGGCAATGGTCCCAACCCCTTTGGGGTGGCTTAATGCTCTGAGCCAACGCCCTTCAGTAGCCACCCTCTTTGGAATCCTGCTAAGCAAATCAAACACCTAGGTTCAGATTGTTCTTAAACACAAATGGAGAGAGAGAGAGAGAGAGAGAGAGAGAGAGAGAGAGAGAGAGAGAGAGAGAGAGAGAGAGAGGCAAATTCAAAGTCTCTTCACTTTTCTCTGAATAATCTAGTTTGCCTAGAATTTTGTACTAAGTGACTTAAGCTCCAAGAAACCCAGGTGGGACCCCACCATCCACTAATAATCCTTCATGCCCCTCCTCCAATCCTAGCTGACCCCACACAACCTCAAAAAGCATGTGCTAAGCCAACAAATGGGCCAGCACTGTTCTGCTTTTGATCAAATCCATTGCAACAGCCAAAGCAGGAGGTATTGAAAAGGATTCAAGCTAGGCAGATGGCTTGGAGGATAAAATGTTTGCTGCACAAGTGTGACTTCAGATCCCCAGAACCCACAAAGAGAGCTGAAGCATCTGTAATCCCAGTGTGCATAAAGTAAGAAGAGAGGCAGAGATGGGAGAACCCCCTGGGGGCTCACAGACCAGCTAGCCTGGGGAACACAGACCCTGCTTTAAAACAAGGTGCAGCTGAGTACTGACACCTGAGCTTGTCCTTTGCCTTTTATGTGCTGTGACACGTGTGTGCCCCCTCCCCCCACACATGTAAAAAACGCACACGTTCATGTTCTATTTTATCAAAGACACTTTTTTTTTGTTTTGTTTTTGAAGGTATGGTCTCGCTGTAGTCCAGGCTGACCTGGAATTCACTATGTAGTCTCAGGGTGGCCTTTCAAAGACACTTTTTTTAGTTGGGGTATTTGCTTATTAATAAATGACCATTTTCCTAATTGGGTTTTACTCTCGGTAAGTCTATGGCTTGTTCCATCTAATATTAGGTTCAATACTAGAAAGATGGATGGAAAGATGAAGAACAAACCATACAACTGTTAGAAAGTTAAGCAAGCCTAGCCATAGGCATGCAGTGTGGCTATCTGCTCAAAGGCATGGAGAGAGCATGAGAAAAAACTGTGCTTCAAGAAGAGAAGCTATGAATCGTTCCAGCTCTTTCCCAACTCTGTAACTGTAGTAACTGCTAACCTTGCCAATGGACATGCAAAATGACTTATCCAGGGAAGGGTTGGTACTATTGCTCTTTGATGGAAACCAGTTTCAACATTCCCCATCTCTTTCATGACTCAATGTTCAGTATTCCTGTCCCACAAATGTACCCATTCTTTGGACTCCCCTTCCACCACTTAAATAAAATCGTTAACACAGTTATTTCTATGTCTGCAGGAGTCATGGCTTTACTCTTTTCTGAAAATCAACTTTTAATAATAGTTACCATTCACTGAGCCTCTAGGTTATCCAAACAACCTCCCATTTATACCTCCGAGTCAGTATGATCTGGTAGTAGCTGTTAAATGGTCAAATCTGCTTAAATGCTTCCAGTTTTGGACCCTCTTTTCTCCTTCCTTCCTTCCTTCCTCCTTCTCTTCCTTCCTTCCTTCCTTCCTCCTTCCCTCCTTCCTTCCCTTCCTTCCTTCCTTCCTTCCTCCCTCCCTCCTTCCCTTCCTTCCTTCCTTCTTTTCTTCCTTTCTTCCTCCCTCCCTTTCTTCCTTTCTTCCTTCCTTTCTTACTTTTCTTTTTCTTCCTCCTTTTTTTCTTCTCTAGGTTTGGGTCTTCAGGAGCCTGTGTTGGTGAGCTTGGAGTCTGCAGTCCCATGTCTCTCCTGGCTCCATCTTGACTGACATCATACACAGAATGACTCCAAAGCTTTGAAAGTACAGACCAGCATTCATTCCTACCTCACATGGCAGTTTCAGGAAGTGCTCGGTCTAAGTATTAGCACAGAGTAAGTGTTCCAGAAGCTGGCTTCACACTTCTTCTCATGCAAACACACATGACATGGTTTTGACCAGAACTCAGAGTTCTGTGTTCTCATAGTCTAGGGACAGTAATCACAGGAAAGAAAACAAGTTTACCTAAACTGCTAAGGTCCAGCAGACTCATAAATTCATCTTGTCTACTGTGGTCTGGACGAAGGTCTTGCTATGCCCTCCCCCACCAAATCAGACTAAAAGTCAAAATAGAATCATTCATGCCAAAGTCCTGTACTACTAAGCTGAACCTAAGCTGTTTACTTGAATAAAGTTCCTTCCGAGTTAGTTATGAAATAAAAGAATTAACCTGAGTGAGTGACCTGTTAACCAATAGGATATTTTCCAGCTCCTCTGTCTGTCCCCACAGCAAAAAGAAAGGTTCTGTGAAAGGGCCATCACTTCTCTGGTCTGTCCTACTGTCTAATTAGGGGCACAGCACAACAAAAGGCTGGCCATTCTGGAATCCAAAAAAGAGCCAGTTAAGACATTACACTGAACCACTGACATCTTGCCCTTTGACATTCTTGAATTATTTCACAATTGGTTCCATTAGCAAGTAAGATGACTGACCAAAATTGGCATTTTTGTCCATTTTGGCTACTCCTAAGAGAATCTGAAGAAAAACCTATTTGGAAAGTCACTTACACTTTGGTCTATTTAACATGGGCTTAATGGAAACCGTGCCTTTTGCCTTAGTCTGTGTTCTGATATCTGGTGGGAGCAAACCTGAAGCACTTGATAAGTGACCTTCGCACATCCACCTCAGGGGCAGGCCTGATGAGGTCACACACGTCCCTTCCCTAAAGGACAACTGTTAAGATGTGGATGCAACTCCTTTTAGTTCTATTTTTTAAAATTATCTATTTGCAAGCAGAGAGAGAGAGAGAGAGAGAGAGAGAGAGAGAGAGAGAGAGAGAGAGAGAGAGAGAGAGCACACCAGGGCCTCTTGCCACTGCAAATGAACTCCAGATGCACATACCACTTTGTGTATCTGGCTTTACTTGGGCACTGGGGATTCGAACCCAGGCCTGAAGGCTTTGCAAGCATGTGCTTGCTTTAACCACTGAACCATCTCTTCAGCTCTGCAAGCTAGTTCTTAATAGAGTCCGGGTTCTCTTTAATTTCAAAGTTCACCCTACTTTCCTTCGCTGGAAAGGACCTTTTCACCTCGTTTGGCTTGGGACTTCGCCTTGTGTGCTAAAAACTGCTTTTCGGGTTAAAGCCCGAGGATGGGTTGCTGGCACTGGAGCAGAAGCTGGGCTTTGCTGGAGGGAGGGAGGAAGGTAGGGAGACTGTCACCTCGAGATCTCCACCCCGAGCCTGCGCGTGCGCAATGCCATCCACGCAGGCTCCCCACCCGCAGCCGCCTCCCAAGCCGGGAGGGACCCCAGGCTGCGTCCCCGGAGCTGGAAGCTTCTGCCGTGACCTCACCTGCGGAGAGGAGCTCACCTGGGGAGAGGGTCGCTCCCTGGCACGCTCTCAGCAGCCTCCGCCGGAGTCCAAGGTAGAAACTGACCTTCTCCGGGGTCGCTCGGCCGGACGCGGAGACCACGCCCCCAACTTTGCATATGCTAATGAGCACTGGGTCTTTGGTCCTGGGCGGGAATCTGAGGTCTGTGGCCCGGGTGTCCTGGCCAGAAGCGAAAGGACCTGCTTCACTCCCTGATTACCTGTGCCAGTGCGGGATGGGGAACCCAGGGCCGACCACCTGCCTCAGGTATGAATCCCAGCATTGCTCCTGAAAAACCCAGGAGAGAGGCTCTGACCCCCATTTTGCATGTGAAGAAAGTGAGGAATAAAAGAAGTTGAGCTACGGAATGAGAAGCCTGAATTTTAATTGGGAGATCCTGTCTCACCAGTCACTATTAAAAGTTTTCATTTGATTTTACGTTTTTCTTCCTAAGGATATGGGTGGGATGGGTACCTGGCGCTTTGGGAATCTGATCACATATTAAAATAACACTCTGTGTGTGTGTTGTGTGTGTGTGTGTGTGTGTGTGTGTGTGTGTGTGTGTGTGTGTGTGTGTGTGTAAGGGGGAGTGTCCTGTGTCAAGCTGCTTTTGCGAATTTTGGCTATCCCAGAGAGCACTGTGATGTTTTCGGAGAGGTTGGGGACATCTTGACATCCTCTCCATGAGAGAAGACCTCAGTGGGATCCTGCTCATTTCTCTGCCAACTCCCAGCAGTGGTCTGGCTCACTCATCTATGGAAACATGAACATGTTCCAAGATCAGATCTGGATTAGATCCCATATGGTGGGCAGGGTGTGAGTGGGGTCATTGATGAGGAGGGGACTGGCCATGTGTTCATAATCGTTGACTTGGTTTTGACTCTTGGAAATCAATTGTGTATTATTTTCTACATTCGTGTATATTGGCATTTTTGCATGTGAATGAGTGTGTGTGCATGTGTGTGCGTGTGTATGCATGGTCACATACATGTGGGTATGAGCATGTCTCTGAGGTGGATGTCAGGTGTTTTCCTTGAACTCTTCATCTTATTTTTAATTTTTAAAATACTGCTTTTTAAAATTTATTTGCAAGCAGGGAAAGATAGAAGAGTGTACAGATGGAATGGGTGCACCAGGGCCTCCAGCTGCTGCAAATCAACTCCAGATGCATGCACCATTTTGTGCATCTGGGTTTACGTGGGTACTGGGGAGTTGAACAGGGTCATTGGGCTTTGCAGGCAATTGCCTTAACTGCTGAGCCATCTCCCTAGCCCTCTTTAATCTCATATTTGAGACAAGGTCTGTCACTTGAACCCAGAGCTCATAGATTCAGGTAGCCAACTTGCCATAGGAATCCCTTGTCTCTACCTTCCTGCATGCCCACTCAACATTTACATAAGTGCTGCAGATCTGAACTCAGGTCCTTACCCTTATGCATCAAGCATTACCCACTAAACAATCTCCCCATCTCCAGATAAAATAATCACCTATTCGCTAAGAACTCACTGAGTGTGTTAGATTGAGTGTATGCCTCCCAGCAGAATCAGATGTTTATTAAAGTTTGGAATGTGGATTTCCAGCTGCCTGGCTGGAAGAGGTGTTACTGTGGTCCAGCCCTAAGGGGAGGCTGAACAGGAATAACAGGAGGGTAAGAGCAGTGGTGAGCCAAATCAGCTTATTAGAAAAGAAGGGATGAAGTTAGAGGGGAAGGCTTTATTAGGGAGGAGGGAGTGGCTAGTTGTGCCAAGTGGGCAAAGCTTACTGGCCAGATGGAAACCCTTATGGCATGCATGGTCCACCCACCCAATGAGAATCTCTTCCATCCCTACTCCAGTAGGTCTGCACTGATGTGCACAGACGTCTCTTTGAATGCTGCAGATGGGAATGGAGGACGCATGACCAAAGAAAGAAAATCTGACTTTGGGAAGCTGTTGGAATGGACTCTAATTTACCTTTTGGTACTATTGGAGGGGCAGAGCTCATTTATCTTGGGATCTCTATCTTGGCTGAATTCCTGACCTGATGCAGCATTCATGTTTTTGCTGAGTAAATGAGTAAGTAAAAAATACACGGGGAGGGCTGGAGATTGCTCAGTCGTTAAGGTGCTTATTTACAAAGCCTAGAGACCTGGGTTTGATTCCTCAGTACCCACATTTATAAAGGCAGATGCTCAAAGGGGCTGAGCATGCAGCTAGAGTTTATCTGCAGTGGCTGGAGGTTCTGGCATGCCCAATCTCTCTGTTTGTCTCTCTTCTCTCTATCTCTCTCTGCTTCCAAATGAATGAATGAATGAATAAATATTCTTTAAAAATCATACACAAGGAGATAGAGTGATGATAGAGTTACTTTACACTTTAACCGTAGTTCAATTGCAGACATATCATATCTGCAGGATAGGCTAGGATTTTACCCCAGGACATTGATGGCCAAAGGTTGCAGATTCGCTCCCAGTTTCTGCCTTTCTTGTAAGATTCATTCTACATCACTGTAGGGTTAACCACCCACCATCTAAACCTCTCCCAAGTATGGGAATGCCACCCACTTTTTCTTGTTCCATTGCCCTGCCCCCCTGTAAAAAAGAACATTTTACAGACCAGACAGACTCGTTAGAATAGGCTGAGACTTTTTATTTATTAAGACTTGTTACTTATTTTTCTTTTTAAACAGGGACATGGAAGTAGGAAAGAAATTTGGTTATTTATAATATGAATGAGTAAAAAGCTTACCATACGTATTTTTTACTAGGGAAATATTAGCAATTTTCCTTCATTAAGCTCATACTATAAATACACTTTGGGATAAAGCTATGCTTTTGTCCTAGATGTTAATATATATTGATATGCTCTCTATTCCAAATGGAGTCAACATTATAAAGATGAGAGAGAATATATTCCTCCTGGATACCAACTCCTACAAGACACAGGAAGAAGAAATTGTAGGAGCCTTGATAGCACCGTAAAGGTAGATAGGCACCCCTGAAATCCCATAGTGCCGGGGTGCATGAAGGTAGACGAGGAGGAAGATGGGAAGGTGACAGGGTGGGTAGCAGAAAGTCACGCCAAATGCTGGGAGCAAGGCCTCAGCAGGTCTTAGCCTAGAGGTGGAACTGGGCAGACCCTAGCAGCAGCATTGCTTCTGACAACAGCACTTCTGCTGACAACAGCACTTCTGCTGGCAGCAGCCCTTCCCGCAGCCGCAGCCTTTCCCGCAGCCGCAGGAGCTGCAGCAGGTGCGGCGGCAGCAGCAGACCA
>PVHP010024929.1:5900-26323 GCA_004024765.1 Zapus hudsonius
TTTATTGTCCATAATGAGTTACATTATTTAGTGGGCAAACCATGCGTTGTTATCCCGACTTCCCCAATTCCCCCCCTCCCCATCCCTGATCAGTTGTATATCCTCCTCCGTGGGCTGTCTGTATTAGTCCTTGTGGCAAGGGATCCTGTATATCTTAGTACTCATCCCGGTCTTCCTGGCCCAAGTGAGTTGTTACTGAAGTTTTTTACCTGACAGTCAAAAGAGTTTTATGTCAGGCACAGAAGAGGAAACCAAGTGGCTATGAAGAGGGTTAAAATTTGCTAATTTGTCTTAAAAGTCCAAGTTCAAGCTTGGGACATGTCTTTTTTTTTTTTTTTTTCATTCCTGACTGCTGGGGCTGAGGTGCGCTGGACCAGGTAGTGATTCTGATCCCCTCTCCCCATCTCTGATCTTGCCACTGCAGGGTCTGAGGGAGCAGGGAAAGAGGGATTTTTTTTTTTTTTACATTTCAGTGATTCTGTGCACTTTTGATGATTTCCCTGTGAAACTCTCAGAACCCCTGGAGGTTGGGCTTCTTCCCCTATCCCATTCCCAAATCCTCCAAACTAACTCCAATCTGAAATAAACGTGTGTGATAAGAAAATGCTCTCTATCTAAGTTGTTCAATTCTTTGGCATGCTGAGATACAAACTCTGGGGGAGGAACAGTGGGTGAAGCCTCGGGTGTTCACCCCCAGTTATGAGTCCCAAGTATATTAGGAGTGGATTTGGAGACACAAATCCCACCACTAACTACTCACAGGTTGTTTGTTATAGATTCACAAATAGCAAAGAAGTCCTTCAATGCACAGGACATTGCGGGATCAGCTACACCTGTTTATTTGCTTCCAGGACAACTGACATTCTTTATATTTGATCTAACAGGGTTAACCGAATGGACTAGAAATATTGCTGATGTGCACAGAACACTTGAGAGGCAGGCTTGCTCCTATGAACTCTGTATCAACCAGACTAAAGAAACAAGGATTTTGAAGAAGCCTTTTGCAAGTTTCCAATTTTGAAGTTATTATCTCTGCAGTGCAAAGAAAAACACAGACAAAAATTGGGAACTGGCTGGCAAAAGTGACTATGTTTCTTTGAAATATTGTATAAGTTTTTGACCAGGTTGGGGAAACTGTAGGTAAATATTTTTTTTACATAATATGTTTAGTTGAAACCTGGGGTCAAGGATAGGCTTTAAAATGCCTAGACAGTCTACTTGTCCTTTGAATTTCTCAAAAATAGTACTGCACACAAACTGTTCCCTTGCAAATTCCTATTTTAAAACAAAATCTAGAATTACTTAGCAAATTAAAACACAATGTCTGTGTCCGAGGTGTATGTGTTAGCCTGAAAAAGGGGTCATCCTGGGAGAACAAGAAGTGGAGGTGATCCCAGGCTGTTGGGATGGATTTGGAAACATGGTTTCAAATGGAAGTATTTCAAGATGCCTTCTCATTTAATAATCCTGTTTATATATATTTATATTCTAAGTACGATACACAAAGTACACAGAAATTTATATACGGATGTTGTTTCAGTTTAGAACTTTTTTTTTTTTGCAAATCTAAAACTATTCTCCCTGAGAACAGATGCCAGGTGAGTTTCTATCTAAAAATAGTCAATGTGTTAAACAAAATATTTGAAAGTCTAGAATTTCAATTTGAGGAGCAGAAATTCTAGTAAAAACTATAAGGTATCATATTAGGGAAGAGTTAGAGGTTTTTATTTTTAATCTTTTTAACTGGGAAAAGGAAGACTTTTAAATCAGCTGCATAGGTCATTTGTCAAGAATTATAATCAGAGGATAAATTTACTCTTCTAGTTCATTGGTCTGGCATAAACAATATCATTGCTCTGGACAGGAATTTCGCTTGTACAATTCTCTTCATGTTTCAGCACATAACTAACTTTGGTGAGTGAGTTCAATGAGTGCTCACAGCAGCTTAAGATGGTACCTGGGTCACTGATTAAAAACTCTGCAGTTCACTTCCTCACAAGCTTTAGCACTCAACAGTAAACAGTAAGTTATCTGTGTTTCTAGTAAGGATATGACCCATGGCAAGGGTACAAATTATTCATCAAATACACAGTTTAAAAAGAGACTATGGTCTAATATCTATTCATTAGTGATGTCATAGAAACATATGCATGTATCTCCACTTATTGAACCTGTGAACTAATAGTGATAATGTGGGAGAAAAAAACAAAGAAACGAGACCCAGATGAAGCTCTCAAACATGGATTCTATGGAAGAAGCCTTTACCAGGGAGACTGCATGACCCCCAGTCTCCTCCCTGTCTCTGCAGCTGCTCCCTGTTTGTATGTATCTGGTTAATGCGGCCATAAGCACAAACACCCCAGAAAAAGCATCTTTTTGTTTCCTTGTTTGCTTCTGTTCAAAGATTGAACCTAGGGCTTCTAGCCTGCTAGATATGTAGCCTATCCCTAGCTGTATGTTTTAACCAGCTAGGGAAAAAAAGGATTGTGAGTAATTTTCATTTTAAGGAAATGCTAAATATTTGAGGAGGTAGATACATGTGCTCTTATTGTGTATTGAAACATCACATGGTAGTCTAGAATTATATGTGTAGTTTGCATGTAAATGGCCCCTAAAGACACATGTGTTTGGATATTTGATACCCTCTGGTGATGCTATTTGAAGGTTGTGGAAATTTGAGGGGTGGAGACTTATGGGAGGAAGTCTGTCATTGGGGTGGGCCTTGAGGTATTATATACCTGGGCCCCATGAATGATGTTCTGACTCTGTTTCCTGCTGGAGGATGAGGCTCCTGGCTTGCTGCTCCTTCCATGCCTTCCCTCCCATGATGGAATCTATCTGCTGGAAACATTGTCAAATTAGATCTTTCTTCTCCCATGTTGGTCTGGTCAGGCATTTTTCCCAAAAATGATAGAATATCAGTTGATAATCCAATTAAACTTCAATAATATGGATATTTTTTAAATCAGTTATTAGTCTTTCCAGATCATCCAGTGTATCATGAAGCACCAACTTCAAAGCATATAAGTAGGCATGGATTTATTTTTTTTTAATATATGAGGCAAAAGCCATGCAAAGGTTTTCAAAACAGCACATGGGAAACAACCCAAATGACCTTCAGTGGAGAACCATATAAATAAATTGTGACATGTACATATAACAGGCCTATAAAAGAAAGTAGATTCTGACATATGCTCCAAATGATTGAGTATCAAGGCTCGAGGACATTATGTTATGAGAAATATGCTGGTCACCAAAGACAAATGTGTGTTTCTTACTGAATGAGCTAAGTGGAGTAGTGATAATCTTGGGAAGCATAATCATATTGCCAGGGGAGAAAAGAAGGTGAGAAGAGTTGTTTGTTTCATGAGAAGATGAAGAGTCCTGTGGGTTGGTTGTACAGTAATGAGAAGGTATGCTATCCTATGAACTGGACATAGACAATGGGTTAGATGGGAAATGTTATGCCACATTCACTTTATCACAATAAAACAAAAACACAAACACAAGAAACAAAAATTTGGTAAATAATGAAAATGCCTTAAAAGAAATATTAAGTCTATTATGAGAAAACTTATTTCTTTGGATTAATTTTCAAAGAAAAGAAAGGAAGTAAATTGACAGCTGGAAAAAAAGGGAAAACCACAGTGAATGTCATAATGATTATCCATTTAGGAAAAATAGAGTTAGAATTCAAATGTGTAAAATGTCTCAATGCAAAGATTAGGAGCTGGAAGTTACTCAGACTGTGGGTTTGAATCCCAGCTCAGCTAGTGTGAGTCTGTGTGACCTGGCATGTATGGCCTTCATGCCCAAGATGCCTCACATTATTTTTTAAATCTATTTTATTTTATTTTTTGAGGTGGAGTCTCCGTCTAGCCCAGGCTGTCCTGGAATTCACTATGTAGTCTCAAGGTGGTCTCGAACTCACAGCAATCCTTCTACCTCTACTTCCTGAGTGCTGGGATTAAAGACGTGCACCACCATGCCTGGCCAATTCCTCACATTAATATGGAAGAAATCTACTACTTATCTCAAGAAGCTATTTATTCTAAATGCTTAAAAATTAAATATCTAGTACTCAGAGAAGAAGCAAATAAAATTGAACAAATAATAAATAGTATATGGCATATTTTAAACTTAAACCCTCAAATAAAAATAATAACTTGTTAATTTGTCGACAGTACACAATATACATTATGAATGATTACTAGAAACTGACATTATAGAATGTTTTATATTGTTCCAAGATAATTTTATTCCTTCCATCCTATTATCTAAAATTTCTTAGCATAAACTTTCCATCAAGAATTCCATTGCTTTGTTTTCTCTATTATTAAAATACACATTAGTCCATTACAGTGATAGGAAAAGAAGCAAAATTAGCAAGGGATTCACTTTTTTGTCAGGGAAACTGGGCTGAGGAGGTGCAGCACATTTCTATTGTTTGACGTGTGTTGGACACAGCAATGACTGAGTGATCCATGGCCTTCTTGGGCTCACATGTTCCTTCCCTGCTTTACAGTGAAATATCCATTGGTGGCTTAGCTTTGATACAGTGCATTTTTTATTGTCCATAATGAGTTAAATTATTTAGTGGGCAAACAATGAGTTGTTACAGTGCATTTTAGAATCTTCAAAAGGGCTGGAGAGATGGCTTAGTGGTTAAAGCTTTTGCCTGCAAAGCCGAATGACGAGGTTCAATTCCCCAGCACCCATGTAAGCAGACAGAGGCACATACAACTGCAATTTGTTTGCAGTGGCTAGAGACCCTGGCACTCCATTCTCTCTTCTCTCTATTTCTCTCTGTGCAAATAGATAGACATATATAAATAAATAAAAGAATCTGTGAAAACAAATAGCAATTTACATGAACAATAATATTAGAGAATATTTAAGATTGACTTCATTGTTACCGTTTGACAGTATACTTAGAACCATGTTGTAATTCCCTTCACTTTCTTGGGATAAACACTAAAAGCAACTTATGTAGGGAAACTGTTTATTTCAGGCTTACAGATCTCAGGGGAAACTCCATCATAGCGGAAGAAGCTGGCTCACTTCCATACATTCAGAGCCGAGAGACTAAATCCAGCGCTAGCAAGCAGCACAAGCACAGCTCAAACTGTCTCTCAACACACCTAGTGGAGCTGACTCAAGATCTGCCCCCAGAGACACACCTCCTTCATCAAGACTCTTCCTGCTGGAGACAGCTTAGTCAAAGCATCTCAGTATGGGGGGGTATACATTTCCATTGAAACCACCACAAACAATCTATTACAAATATGTATGCAGTGATACATAAAAGTTTTTAGTTAAATTTAAGTTGATAATTTGCATCATCAAATTGTGAAACAAAGAATATACAGTATCAAGAAAAGACAAAAATGAAAGCCTCAGGAAATATACATGAAATACCCCTCAAACATGATAAATAAAGTCTAGCAAAGTAACATGGTAACATCTTTCACTTAACGTTCAAACCAAAGACCTAACAAATATACAAATAAATTCAGAGAAGTCTATTACTAAAATCCTAGAACGAATCATATATCAACATTACTGGTTCCTTCCTAAATTAACATTTTTATTGACTATTCTTCTAAAATGTAAATTTAAATAATCTGACTTGGGCCACAAAGAATTCTAAAATATTGCCAACAACAACATTGATTGTTGGTGATTTCTGCTTATAAACCAAACCAGTCAACAAACAAGTCGATAAAACACTAGCAACACACCATGTTAAGTAAGCCTCAGCCTAACGTTTCCCTTAAAAGTATTACATTTCTTAGGGAAATGCAATTATATTATAGTTGTTTAAATCTGGATGAAAACCCATTATCTGTCTAGACAAATGGCCCATTCTTCCTCAGGTTCATAATGTATAATAATAACTCTATGCCATAGAAATAGAGAAATATATTCACATTTTTAAAATCATTGAAATGCTGAGATAAAATAGGCAGACTTAAAGTAACAGATTATTGATAAAAGTGGTGTGAAACTCTAATTAGGAATTTAATGCCAAGATGCCACAAAATTTACATATTTAACTGTATTTAAAAAGTAGAGGTAGTTTTGAAATCTACTTTTTTTCTAATTATTCCTATAATGCCTTTAGCATTTTGTTTTTTCTTTTACATTTTTTGCTCATGTGTATATAATGTGTGTGTTGTGTGTGTGTGTATGTGTGTGTGTGTGTGTGTGTGTGCTCTTCTGCTCCTTATACTTTGAGCTGAAGTTTCTCATTGATTCTACAGTTCAGTAATTTTCATGAGCCTCAGAGATTTCCTGGATTCTGCTCCCCTTTGTGGAACTGGAATGATAGGGTTAGTCATTGTATCCAGCTGGTGACATCTGTTTAGGCTCCAACAGTTTATCAAGTTTATGTAGGAAGCTCACTTAGCTACTGAACCATCTCTCCAGTCCTATTTTTTTTCTTTTTAACAGTTTGGTGAAGGGAGCATTTTAGTTAATAACTTTGTGTTGCACTTTTGAATAGAAGTGTGAAGCAGTTCTTTCAACCAGTAAAAATAGCTAAATCCCTATAATGGTGAGAACTGCAGCACATATAATGAAAATATATGCAAATGCCAAAACTACAATTTTTATCAAAATACTTTTCACTTAACTGTTGTAAGAATTTCTTATACATTTTAATGAATGACACAAAATACTTGTACATATTATATAATGCAGTGGCATTATTCAACATATTATATAAAGTATAATGATAAAGTCAAACTAAGTAATATTTTCATCTCCTTGAGCATTTATAATTTTGTGTGTGTGTTGGAAGTCATAGAATGCCTCTCTTGGTTCATCAAAACCATATATTAGGCTGTTGTAAACTGCTTTCAACCTTCTCAGCTGCAAAACACTACTATTTGTTATTTCAGTTATTCAAATGCCATGTTCCTTCCACTTGGAATAATTTCCATAAGTCCAAGAAAATATGGAAATAAAAGGCATAAAATGAAGTTGATAAAAATCGTCCATATTTTATATGTTTTTGGCTAGGCACAGTTCAGTTGAGAATCCTGGACGTGATTAGTCATCTAAATATACCCAATTATGCTACTAATGTGCCAATGTTTATATAATTATGTTTTCAAACCTCTCTTCAATTTCTGTTTTTAGACTTAGTTGACCACAAAACTTGTTATCAAAAGTTTTCTTTCCATGACTTTACTTCTTTGTATAAACTATTTTTGTATAAGTCTCAACAGAATAAACCAAATTTTGACTATTTGTTCTTACTATAGCAGAAAAGAGCTTTAGAACAAATAGTTTCCAACTTGTATTATGAACCACTCACAAGAGTAGTGGCTTCTCATGTGACAACAGTTGGTGGCTGGACATGTAAGTGGAGAGATCTATCACCATAAGTTCATTAAGGACTGAAGATCATGGCTTTCCCATCATCTACCTGTGGACTCTCTAAGGTCACATTGAACTCCAACTTTTCATAAAGAACAAAGAATATGTCAGTATATATGAGCACGTTAATAAAAGTTGCACATAGGCCTCATATCTGGTCACATTATTTGGTTTGAACCTTGAAGATCATGTTCTAGAAGGAGGAGTATACAACATTGGGGGAGCCATGAGCAGTGTGCCTTTTCCCATGTGACAATATTCAGTGGGCCCATGACTTCACATAGCAAAAGTCTAGGTTACATTTTACATAATCAAAAATAGTAGAAACATGGGAAGAAATGTGTGTGAATATACATCTATGTGTATAATTATATGACATTATAAATTACAATATCACAGCTTCTACTTGTTTGATAATTTGGTATTATTTTGATTTTGAACCAAAGTAGTGTGAAGTAGAGGAAGGAAGATAGCATAGAAAATTGATAACTGAACCCTGAATCATACAAAAAAACTATAAATTAAGGCCAATTTCTATATATTTTTAATTTTTTTAGTATTTATTCAACTAGCATATGCATTTTTTTCACCATTTCCAATTGTCAATAACAATTATGTCTGCCAAAGTGTGAGGTAGGTTACTGACTTGATTTTCCCAATGTTATATGCTGAGAAGAAATATATTGCCTATAAAAATTATTTGATTGTTCTCAATAACTATTTGTTCTTATAGAAAGGGGAGTGTGAAAGAAGGAAGGTAGAAAAAATGAAGGAAGAAATCAGGAAGGAAGGATGGAAATCAAAAAGAGGGAGGAAAGTTTTTTTTAAAGTTTCTTGAGTTTCTGTTATGGCATGGAACAAATTGACTATTTTAAAAATCAGTATTTAAGACTAAATGTACATTGGCAATGATTTGGGGAGCGATATAAGAAAGAAATTTCATAGTGATTGTGAATCAAATGAGGAAGGACTGAGACTTTCTAAAGTATAGTTCAGGTTAGTGAGATGGCTCCTACATGTAATCCCATTGATTCAGTATTTTGGGGGGCTCAGGAAATGTTTCCCAGATTTATAAACTCCAAGTTTAGCTTCTTCCTGACTTTAATAAAGAATTAACAAAGTTGGAATCAAGAACAATAAATTAAGAATTATTAGTTTTATTTTGGAAGGAATCACAAACTATTAGGTTTATTTTTTTAAAAAATTGTAATTTTTGGGAAAGATTACAGTAGAGCCGCATGCACATGGCAGTGAGTTAAACTGAGGCTTTCAAAGAAAAACTGAGGTAAAACTGCAAACACATGAGGCTTCCAGGAAAAGACTGAGGTAAAGCCACAGACACATGGATGATGGTACTTTGAGAAGTTGGGAGGAGGAATGAGTAAGGAAGAGGCTATACTCATGGTTACCCAGGTTTAAAGAAGCTGCATAGGGAGCAGGCCAAGTGGTAGACAAGATACCTACATGGTAGACCTTCAGTGTAAGGTTAATACGCACATGGTGGATTCAGAGACCACAGGAGAATTATACATGCAATTAAAATGAGAAGTTACCCCAAACTATAAAGCAGAGGCAAGCAGGAAAGTTCCCCCAGACCAAGAAACTGTGACTGACATGTGTCCCTGTGGCTCTCAGTGGAAGATTAAGGATAGACTGACTCCAAGACAGAGACCATCCATGGAAAAGACTCCATGAGAAAGAAATGTCATGTGAGATCCTCTCTAGCTTCCAGTACTAGATATCTTTCTTCATTTTTCTCCTCTGGATTCTGAGGAATGGATCTGGTTACTAAATGTCACCATGACATCACTTCTTACCCAATTATAGAAGTGATTAATTCTGTCTTGAACATTTGGAAAGCAGCTCAAGCTGGCAACTTAGGTGGATTTGAAGGTTTCTGGGTAACCACATTACTGTGTCTGATACTGTCAAAGCTTTACAACCATGACTGGGGACACATATAGAGCCCACTATGGAATCCCAGTGGGATCTCGTATTTTATTCTGGAGCACAAGGCCTGTGAGCGTCCCAGTACCTGTGTTGACAGGTTTCTGCTGTGAAGTGAATTGCCAAGGAGATACTTCAAATGATCTGTAGTGAGAAAGTTCTGGAAATCTTCATGGTAGTTGTTCAGTAAACAAGAAGCTTGGGAAGGTATACTAACAAGTTTTTATACTGTGAAATTTGGACACTTTTGATAATTTATTACCTATAGGGCATTCCCAGTGAAGCTATGAAAATGTACTCTATCAAATGTTCAGACATGGCATCTAAAGATAGGGTATTTATCTTTATATCCTCATGAATAATGTGTTCCTATGACAGAAATGCAACTTTGGAAGTTTAGTATTTATTAGCATTGTCTCTTTATACACTTCAATGAAGCAAATGAAAATGGCAGTACCTATCCAGAGTGTTCTGTGAGCAAACACATTTCATGCTAAAAGAACATTTTAAACCCCTGTATAAGAACACAAACACATGGAAATGGTAATTGTACAAAATGAGGTTATCGTCCTGCCGGTACTCATGGTTTGTCTTCATTTTCCACTGGGCTTTGATACTACTTAGACATAGTCTATGGGACTCAAATGCTCAAATATTCCATTTTCTACAATCAGTTCCTGTTCTTTTCTTCCTTTTCCTTCATAGAAATTGGCACTTATTCCATGGAGAAAACACAAGTCAATACTCCAAGACTTTTGCACATTTTTGAAAGTTCAATCTATACAATTTGCTGGGCTGGCCTGTTTGTTTTCTCTTTTCTTTAGTCTGGGGGAAGACCTAGATCCTTCTGGCATGAATCAAATCTTCTCTTGACCTTTGCACTTCCGTGCATCAATCATACTCTTGGATGCATCTCTGCCTCGCTTGTCAGATTCCTGCTTCTCTAGCATTTTCAATATTTTCACATCTCTCAGATTTTACCCTCCTTCCCTTCATTGCAATATAACTATCCTGTTAACTCATTCCTTTCTTTCTATCAAGCTGCTCCTGAAACTTTCACACGCCCTCTTCCCGAGTCATCATCCCCTCAGTTGCTTTTTTAGAGAGTAAAGAATGGTCCTTATTAAGAATAAAAGTCAGATCACTACCTTCTATGTTTAAAACTTTCCAAGCTTCTTCCAACTTACTGAGAAAAAAAAAATCAAAATTCCTTCCCAAATTGTGTCTTCTTCCCATCATGCTCCTTCTCACAGTACTTTCCCCAGCAGTGTCTCAACCCTCTCCTCTAGAGTGAAGCCTTCTCTGTTCACACAGTCAGGTGTGGTCAAGTGATCCTTATTTTCTTCCCACTTGAGGAATTGAACTGGAACAAACCAGAGAGGTCACCCAATTAGTTCACTGCTAGAGGCCCATGCCCAATGCAATGACTGGCACATAGTGGTGATGGAGATGCAAGGCAGAAAGAAAGGAAAAAAGACCAACTAGCTATCTACATCCTCGTACCATTTGAGGCATATTGTATAAGCTGCTTTTCATGTTGCTGGAAAAAATATCTGACAAAACTGTTTAGATTAAGAATAATTTATTCTCGCTCACAGTTTGATGGTGGGGAAGGTGTGGTGGCAGGCTTGGTCACCTTCACTGTGGTGTGATGGGACTGAGAGTGTGAAGCAGCCTGGTCACATCTCAATCAGCAACCAGGAAGCGGAGAGAAGCCAGGACCAAAACTAGGTGTTGCAGTCAGCTTTCTAGTTGCTGCACAGAAAGAACCCAAACAAAAGCGGCTTGTGGAGGAATGGGTTTATTTGGCTTATGAACTCGAGGGGAGATTCCATCCTGGCAGGGAAGACGATGGCATGAGCAGAGGGCTGGACATCACCTCCGCCACAGCACTGCCAACAGCAAAAGGAAGGCAGCCAAAGACTGGCAAGGGGAAGCTGGCTTATAACCCCATAAGCCTGCCCCCTCCAGAGAGGTTGTAAAACCCAAACTGCCATCAGCTGAGGATCGATCACTGAGAACACATTCATTTGTTTGTGGGGGACACCTGGATCGAACCATGACACTCAGCTAGGTGGACCTCACCTCCCTAAGGTTCTACGACCTTCCAAAACTGCCTCATCAGCAGGAATCTAAGTGATCAAACACATGAACTTGTGGGGGACATTGTACATACATATCACAACACATATAAAGATATTAATGTCAACATTTCTGCTTCCTCTGAGGCAAATGACATACATAGTGGTCAGTAACAGCCTTTTAGATAGGAAACTGAAAGGCTTTTGTGGTGGTGGTTGTTCTTGCTTGATGAGACTAATTTTCAACATTATCATTGTAAACACAGCTGCTTTTAACTCATTTCAAGCCCTGACCTTCCATGACTTGATTAAAAGTATACCAACACTAGCCTGTCAGAACCATAAATCCACACACTGCTCTTAATGGGTTCTACGGTTAAAGACAAGATGGTGGCAAGGGCTTTCATCTGACCGGAATTTAAGGCAAAACTGATTACAGTAAATACAGTGGGCTAATCCTTCCTGGCCCAGAGTTAACCAAACTAGAAGGTAAACTGACAGTCCTTTAGATAAACCGAAGTACATCCTGCAGACTAGACTTCACAGAGGAACTCCCAGCTAAATATGAGACCAGATCAAATAATGTTCAAGATTTTCTCCTTGGTTATTCCCAAAAGAAGGAGTGCTGATTTTGTGACCAAGTCTTATGTCACCTGGACAGTAGGACATCTGTGCTCCTTCAATGAAAACGGTGACATTGACACTGGAACATTCTTCTAGGGAGTCATCTTTTCACTTGTGTTCTTTCCCATCCTTGTCCATCTTCTTCCTCTTGGAATTAGCCAGCATCCCCATTTGCTTACCTTGTTTGTACCTGTTTACTTTCTCTGATTTGAATAAATCGTCCTTGAGTTCCCTTATGAGTGAGTTTGCAAGTTATTTTGCAGACTAGGGAAATTATTCAGTGGGTAAGAGTGCTTGTCACGCATGCATGAGTGCCAGAGACAGCCTGAGACACTTGTTCATAAACCACACACCATGCCATGCATATTCTGCATACACATATAAAAACCAAAATCACTTCATCAATGAGACAAGAATCTGCAAAATGGATTCCATGTCCCTAGTGATGGGAGTAGTCAAACTATGCATTTGAAAGAAGGGGAGAATGCTTGATTGGAATGGTGATCAATTCTTTCTGAAACACCGTGGCTTCCCTCATATTCTCCACATTTGATGAAGTTCTTATGAAGGTGGTCAGTGAAGTCCTAGATAAAGTATCAGGTGATTTTTCTGCATTTCCTTTTTTATCTCTTGTGCTCTGTAATATTTGAAAAATGGAGTGTCTATTACTTCTGGAATATTACAGTAGCTCCCAGGGGTACTTCTGTCCTTCTGACTGTATGGCTGATTCTTCTGCAAGTTGTTCTGTCTGGGCTGACAGTGATTCCGTAACTTCCTTCTGAATCTTCTAGATTTGTTTATTTTACATTTCGTGAAAAATATCATTGAATCCCATGGTTTCAGGATATAAGTGATACCTTTGAATATAGACCATCACTTTTGGATTTCTCCTGATTGTCTAACATGCATGTACACCTGCCAGTGTATTGGGCACCACTACACATGGGCTGGAGCTGTGAGGGGACAGATCTGGGCTATTCAGCATAAACTACAGCCTGGGTAGGAAGGTTGAGCACATCCGAACTCCAAGAATCTTGGTCCAATCCCCAGATGCAGGACTTGAGCTAAAAAGTCCTGGTCCCAGCAGCCTTGGAGTGGATCCAAGACTGGCAGGGGCTGCTCCCCCTCCCAAGCCTACAGGAATGCTGATAAGCCCTAGTTCTCCTCTTTCCATAGCCCAGTGACTCAAGGAGTTCCCACAAAAATTGGGGAAAAGACAGGGGTGTCTCCTCGACATAATGCTTGAAGTCCCAACCCAAGCAACAAGACAGATGAAAGACATAAAAAGGGACAGAAATTGGAAAGGAAGAAGTCAAACTCTTTTTGTAAGTGACATGCTCCTTTATATAACAGACCCCTAATGTCAGAATCATTGCACTCCTGAAGGTGATAAATTCCTTCAGCAGTGGCAGGATACAAAATTAACACACAAAAATTAGTAGCTTTCCTGTATGCAAATGACATGCATACAGAAAAAAATCAGCAAGACTCGCATTTTTAAAATATTTTTATTCATTTTCAAGCAGAGATGCAGAGAGAGAGAGAGAGAGAGAGAGAGAGAGAGAGAGAGAGAGAGAGAGAGAGAGAAAGTGCACAAGGGCCACCACCTTGTGGGTCTGGCTTATGTGGGTACTGGGGAATTGAACCCAGGGCCTTAGGCACTGGAGACAAGCGCCTTAACCATTGAGCAATCTCTCCAGCCCAGACTGTCTCATTTTTAATACCCTCAAAACAAAAATCAAATACCTTGGAATAACACTAACCAACAATGTGAAAGACTTGTATAACGAAAACATAAAAATACTTAAGAAAGAAATTGAGGATAATGTAAAAAGATGGAAAGAGCTTCCATGCCCATAGATAGGTAGAATTAATATTGTGAAAATAGCAATGCCAATTCTGCCAAAACAATATATGGATTCCATGCAATACCAATAAAAATCCCAGCTTCATTTTTTGCAGACATAGTAAAAATAATCTTAAAATTTATTTTGAATGACAAAGGGCCTCTGACTATCCAAAACTATCCTTTGTAAAACAAGCTCCTCAGGTGGTATCACCATACCCTATCAGAAGATATACTACAAAGCCAAGCCGTAGTATCAAAATTCTTTTTCTATGGTTGTTTCTCCTGCTGATGGTATCACATTTAGGTAACAGGCATATCTTTCCCTCTTATCTCAAGATAGAGCCTTGAAAGGGATCTTTGACTCTTTTTTTCTTCTCACTTCTGTATACAGTCATCAGGAACTATATTCATTTTGTACCTTCTGGGTGTCTCTCTTCTTACAAACCCTCTGTATTTTCATTTCTACCCCCCTGCCATAGTTTGTGTCTTAATTGCATATTGTGCTGATTGCAACAACATTCAGTGTTATTCTCCATGAAATTTTTAAAAAATATAAAGCTACCTATATCTTTCCCTGGCTTAAAATACTTGATTATCTTCAGAATAAAATCCACAGGTTTTTAATATGATGAGCCCATCTATATCTATGGTCACTGAAAATCTGTACTGGTCATTAGTGGTCATACTAACTTGTAAAAAACAAATTATTACTCTTCACTATTGCATATAATTTTATATAGGAAAATAGTTCAAATAATATAAATATGTAATTTATAATACTGGACTTATGCTAATTCAGATTATATGAATATCAATTCTTAAACTGTATATTTTAAATATTTTATATATTCAAATCTTTTATAACAAATTTTATTGTAAATATCTATATATATTGGAAATTTTTCTCTGATTCAATGTCTGGTCCATAGACATACTCTGCATATATTTGACTCAAAATTATAAATAGAGTTTTTAAATATTTTACTTATTCATTTTCAAGCAGAAATACAAAGAGAGAGAGAGAGAGAGAGAGAGCGCACACCAGAGCCACCACCTTGTGGGTACTGGGGAATTGAACCCGGGGGCCTTAGGCACTGGAGGCAAGTGCCTTAACTACTAAGCCATCTTTCCAGCCCCATAAATAGAGTTTTTGCTAGTCATGGTGAATGTGTTCAAGAAAGGTAACCATATTTAGTTCTTTTTCTTTATTTTCTAAGTTACTATTCTAGCACCTTCTGTTTCCCTATATTTAGATTTTCATGACTATTGGACAATAACAAGATACTTGTTCATTTTCCCCAATATTTTAGTCTTCAGATGGAAGGAAGATATATACATATACACAAATATATAACTATTAGAATTTTATATTGTTTTTGTAAGTATAATATTGATATTTTGAATACAATAAGTCACAGATTTCTAGAATTTGAGAGGAGTTATATGTCAGCAGGTATGCTGAGAGACTTATTAAATTTAATGGGCTTTTCATTTGATTGAAGCAACTTGGCTCCACATTCAATCAGGAGAGAAAAAAAACAAAATTAAAACTATTGATGAAAACTAGGCAATAAACTATGTAAGCTATTTCTGAACTATATGGGTAATTAGGGACTTGGTAATATGTTACTCTATAGAAATTGAACTCCAACTATCATGTATTTTAATTTAGTCATCCATTGAAACATCGTATTTGAAGTTAAAATCTTGCTGATATATTGCACACATACAAGGCTTTTAAATCTGAAGTGTACATTGGGACAAGTTATTATAGTATAAAAACAATTGTGAAATTTCTACTCAAGTCAGAGAGAAAACAGCATGACCACACCTCTTAAGCTTTCTTTACATATCTTCACCTTGCTCCTCCACAAAGGTAGCTGCTAGGGTACAGTAGCTATGGCTGTTTAGATTTGTGCATGTATTTCCTTCCTTTTAAGTTCAAACAATTTCACATAATGCTACTAACTGAAAATATGATTGTACCTATCCTTTGTTCTAATACATATATATATACATATATATGTATAGTGTGTGTGTGTATTTCCGTTGGATATAATTTAGAAGTGGAATTAGAGGATCCTAAGTTGTGATGTTTTGCATTTTAGTTTCCTAATATAATTTTAATATATATTTCATACACTCTTGGTTCATATATTTTTAGCCAACACTTAGCAGGCATATATGTAAGATGTCATCTTGGTTTTAGTTTGCTTTCTGTAATTTATAAATGAGCTTGTGCTCATTTTTATGCAGTTATTGCCACTTTGCATATGTTTGCATTATTAAGGCCTTATTTGGAAATCTTTGCATATTTCTCTTTATGTTCTTTTTATACATGAATACAAGTTCTTTGTTGGTTTGTTGGTATTTCTATTATACTTATTATATTTCTGAGTACAAACTTATTGTAAGTTATACGTTATATGAAATGTTTTCTCTAAGTCTATGACTGACCTTTCTTGGTTTTTGCTCTTGGGCTTTTAAACAACAACACACTGTTTAAATGGTCATGCTATTGATCTCTGTGCATCCCTACTCTTCTCAGGAGGATTTCCACTGACAGAGTGGCTTTTATACCTGGAAGTTCTCCCGTATGAATGAAGTTCACATAAAAATATTTTATGGTTTAAACATCAATTTTAATAGGAAAATGCTATACTCTATATTTTGTGTTTTTGTGACTAAGATCTATGACAGAAACCAAGCAAAGAAATCAGGGTTTATTTTGGTTCACAGTATCAAAGATTTCCATCTGTTGTCACTTAAAAAGCATGATGGCAGTATGTGGTGGAAGCTGTTTATATGGCTGGGAACAGGAAGAACCTGGAAGCAGGGAATGGGGTACATGACCTTCAGAGGCCCAATGTACTGAGCTGCTCCTGCTAGCCAGATTCCACACTCTCAAAATAGTGCCATGAGCTGGAGATGAAGCATTCACAACACAAGCCTCTGTGGGCAGTTTCAGATTTGAATCAGTGCACCTAGTTAAAAGTCAGAGTAGATCTTTCTAAATTTGATTTTTTTGTAGCATGTGTTCTCTGGGAGGTGTGTGTGTTATGTGGTATATGCACTGAGACGAGAGATAGAGTTTCTCATTGAACCTGACCTGGTATTTATTTTAGTCAGATGGCCACACAAGGAACCCAGTGATTTTCCTGCACAGGACTGAGGTTACAGATGTATGTGACCATGGGCAGCTTTTTACATGGGTGCTGAGGATCAAATCAGAAGGTCTCTGGCCCTCAGGCTTGCACAGCAAGTTCTCTTAACCCACTGAGCCATTTCCTCAGCCCTTACCTGATTGCATTCTTTGTTTAAAATCCAATCCCTGCCTTTTATGGAAAGTTCTTGAGTGCATACTGAGTTTTCCAAATTTGTTTCAGAAAATAGAAGATTTAGAAATATTCCAATAGTTATTCTAAAAGGCCAATAGGAGTCATTTTTAAAAAAGGGTACACTTTGTCATTATGGAAGAAGTGACAACATGGAGCATTAATAATATGAATCACCATGCCTAATACAAAAGTGATACTGTTATATCAAAATACTAACAATTTTAAGGTGTTTTTGGAATTTTTGTTTCTTTCATTAAATTCTGAATAGGAACAACTGTCTAATTTAGAACACATCATTTATGTAACGAATTTCATTGATTTACCTATGTGTTCATAAGTTGGTTTTACTTTTGTTTTCTTCTAAACTGCTGAATTATCCATTAATTTTTTTCTAAGAAAATAGAAAATACATAGTATCTTGTTAAGTCACTGCAAACAAGTTTTTGCATAGCTGTTCATTTAGTTTAGTTTTCTGTTATTATGAGAGGCACATGTTTTACTATTCAGTTCATACAGATTGTTTTTAATAAACAAAATAATTTATACCAATATTTATGAGTATGCATGTCATAAGTTATGAACACTCCAATCAGAAATTGCTATCCCATTTAATTATAAGGTATTTTTAATATATTTATCTCATAGACAAAAGAGCTGTTAATAAAACTTGAAAGTATTTACTTGAACACAGTATGCTGGACCCTTTGGCACATATAAATGTACTGATTTATACACTTTGTTATTTTTACATGACATTTTTAAAGCAGCTTCCAGTGTTTAATCAATGCATAATTAGAAGTAGTGTTAGAATAAAATATTTTTAAAAGTTCTCTGCATGTCTTATAACAAATCTTGTCTATGTTACTAGCTTTTATTTACCCCGAGAAATCATGATAAAAAAAAACTCCAGACAAAAGGTCTGTACACTTGGTTTCTAGTCCAAGTTCATTGCTTATTTCCTATAGGCAGGCGATGACTTTCTGCTTTTATATTTTGCATTTTCTGTAGCATCTGTTATCAGTAACAGTAACTCTTAAATTCAAATATTATTTGTTATTTTTAAAGAAGAATATTTTCACACTATTACCTAAAAGAGACTCATGCTAACTGAATATTAGAAGTAGAGTCTGTAACAATATCACCTTCTATTGACATCAAGATGTTAAATAAACAGGAAAATCATGATTTAGAATGTTAATGAACTCATTCCTACTACTAAACTCAGGAAAAATAGATGTCTATTGATTTAGGATTCCACTGAATTCCAACATGTATTAGATATAAACATTTTTGAGCAGATGCTGTATGCTCCAGGGTCAATATTTAATATTCAATTTTCAATCCCACTCAAGGCTCAAGAATTATTTATAAACAGAATGTTACATCCCTTCTACTTTTAGGTTTAAGCATTCAGAATATAATACTTATATACATGGCATTATCTTCTAGCTATATATAACCAAGGTGTACCAGGAAGCTTGACTGCTGAGGAATTTAAAATTGAATCATAGATTTAATTAGAATCAATGCACAAAACAAAAGTAAACCAAGTCCCTTTCAAGGTAGAGACATACAAGTAACTCTAATGACCCTCATCATAGATGTAATAACTAGGATATGCCTCGCTCCTTAATACTCTGATTACTTTCAAATATTCACCGAGCCACATGAGATATTTAATAATATTGTATTTCTTTTTCTTTACACCTTAAATCTTCACCAGTTTTACTTGTGAAATATCACATTTCCTCTTCCTTACCATAATGTAATTATTATGAATTAGACATTATTAATGGCCAGATGAAAGAAAAAAACAAGAGGTAAAACAATTGCAGAAAGTTCCTTTAGAGGAACATCTCAGTTGATAAAAGAATTTCAACATTTGAAGTCTGTAGCAGTTTCTTTCTCATTGCTGAGACCAAAAAAAAAAAAAAAAAAAGAAAGAAAGAAAAAAGAAAAAAGAAAAAGAAAACTGGCCAGAAATAGTTTATGAAATGAAAAGATTTATCTGTTTTAAAGTTTTGAGGGGAAGCATCATCATGTCAGGAGCAGACAGCTGGGTGTCAACATCCACACAGCATCAAGAAAGAAATAGAGATTGAGCTCAGTGAGGTACACGGAGCTGGTATATATCATCTCAAGGCTCACACCCAGTTAGACATCTCCACCAGCAAAACTCATCTTTCCAAAGTCTCCACCAGCTGGGAAGATTAAGTGAAGCCTAATCATGAATGCATGAGGCTATGAGGTCATTTTTGCATTAAACACACCACAAAACCATACTCTTTAAAAGAAATAATCATCAATCAGGTAAAGATTGATTACAGAAATAAAATCATTCTCATTATATTCAACTAATACAGAGTTATTGAGAAATAGGGAAACACATTCAGAGATCACAGACACCTGCTCCATAAATCGTATCCCAAGCCCAGATGAACAAAAGGATTGACTAGGACTTTTAGACTTTTCTGGTAACTGCTGCTTCTCATCAGGTGAACTGGTCAGTTTAGGACAACAGTCTTTAGGACCAATTAACTTCTTTTCAATTAACTTATGGAACTCCCCCCCCCTTTTCCTTAGACACAAATGAATGAACCCGGTTTGTATTCTGATCTGCAGTTCTAATTTGTATATATTTCCAATAAAGCCTTTTTACTTTATATTTTTATCTGCCTTTATATTTTATTGGATATTGACAAAATTTACATTTGTTGAGGGTAATAGATTTAATAGATTTTTTTTGTTTTTTTTTTAATTCTAGATAAATTTTTTAAAATATATATTTATTGTCCATAATGAGTTACATTATTTAGTGGGCAAACCATGCGTTGTTATCCCGAATTCCCCAATTCCCCCCCCTCCCAATCCCTGATCAGTTGTATATCCTCCTCCGTGGGCTGTCTGTGTTAGTCCTTGTGGCAAGGGATCCTGTATATCTTAGTACTCATCCCGGTCTTCCTGGCCCAAGTGTGTTGTTACTGATGGGTGCCATGCCTCCGGACCGTCTCCCCCACCACGGCTCTCACAATCTTTCCGCCCCCTCTTCCGCTCAGTTCCCTGAGTTGTGGTGGGTGAGTAATAAGGCTGCTTTAATGTTGCGAGCTTAGAGGTCCTTGTGTCGAAAATCCTTGGTTCCTGTCTCAATGGCCTATCCTGTGTTGATTGAATGACTGTGGTTATAGGTCCCTTGTTCATCAT
>PVHP010024930.1:0-26017 GCA_004024765.1 Zapus hudsonius
ATGTCACATCTCGACGCAGAAACATCTGTACAACTATGTTTGTAGCAGCTCAATTCATAATAGCCAAGAATTGGAATCAGCCCAAATGCCCATCCATGGAGGAATGGACAGAGAAACTGTGGTACATTTATACGATGGAATTTTACTCAGCTGAAAGGAAAAATGAAATATCGAAATTTAGAAAAAAATGGTCTGACTTAGAACAGATCTTACTAAGTGATCACTCAAAAGAGCAGAGAATAGAGCGTTGCATATTCTCCCTCATATGTGGTATTTAACCAGGATAACTGTTTTCTTTATGCAGACTAGAAAAAAGAAGTGTGATGTTCTGAATGTGGAGTAAGGGATGAGGGAGGGGAATGGCTTAAACATGAGGGTAAACCATATTAGGTTCAAAAACATAAAATCCTTATGAGCATACTGTAACCTATTGAGAAAGTAGTGAGCGTCGCCTGGCAAGAGGGACCATGAGTAGTAGGGGACAGAGTTTAAGCCTGTGATTAATTAGAACACCCTGACAACTCCTGGTTCCAACCACTGGTTCCTTCCCTCACTGAGCTGTTGACCAAAGCGACTCATGAGAATCCAACAAGACCGAATTCTGTCAAAACTCTTGAGTGCCCTCCCCAGGCCTGAGGCAAAACCCTGTTACTAAAGAAGCCACAGACTGCCATCAACCAGCATTGAGAAACCCTTCAACGCCCGGAATGGTATCCAACCCCCAGAAGGCAGTTAGTGTAGTGCTGGAAGGCACTGCACAGGCTGCCAGGGGAAACTAATCAACGACAGCTGGAGTAAACACAGACCACTGACAGGAAACACAATCGGTGGTTATGAGTAGGCTGACCACACCTCCCAGTAGGAGTGAGCAGCAAACCAAGAAAGGAGCACTTGTGTAATGGAGGAGCCTGGGCCTGGGGGAGACAATCAACAGCTTTCAATTTGGCCAATTTTCCACTTAGTGAGGGGGTCCCCTTGTCTGGACCCTGGGATTCAGGGCATTAGGCACTGGATCCCATACTCTTAGGCTCCCAAGACAAGATGCACTATGGGACCAATTGATAGGGAAGCTACTAAAAATCGAATCCTGGTAATCCAAAATTGTGTATATTTGTTAACCTACACTGATCTCACTCTCCGATGGAGATTGTGTTTTTATCTTTCAGGATGCAGCGAGAGTGCTGGAGCTCACCTAATCCTACCAACCGACCTTAGGCCGATAGCTGAGATTCTGGCAAGAGAGGGGCCACCACAGTCATACAATGGAGGATCCAAATGGAACTCCACAGAGAAAGACGAGATGAACAAGGGTCCCACAGCCACAGCCATTAAATCAACACAGAATTAGCCAGTGCAACAGAAAGCAACGATTTTCGACACAAAGACCCCTAAGCTTCCAACCTTAAAGCAAACTTATTACTCATCCACCACGACTCAGGGAACTTTGCGGAAGAGGGGGTGGAAAGATTGTGAGAGCCGTGGTGGGGGAGACTATCCAGAGGTACGGACAGGAGAACCTGGCTGATTACTAGTCTATCCATGGTCCCCTGTCACAAGGACTGATCCAGACGACCCATGGAGGAGGTTATCCAGTTGAGGGGGGAGGGGAGGCAGTGGGGAATTGGGGATAACAACTCATTGTTTGCTCACTAAATGTTGTAAGTCATTATGGACAATAAAAAAATTAAAATAATAATAATAATAATAATAATAATAATCACAGGATCTAGCAATGGAGGTAGAATTATCTTCAACTATTGACATTTCATCCCTGAGTCATGAAAAGTAGAATTGGGTTATATCATTCTCTGTATCACTACTTAATGTATATTACACTCATTTTCAATGAAAATGTGAATATGCATATCAGTAAGAGCTGCTGTCAACTAGGAATAATCAAAGAAGGCTTCTTATGTGACACAAATCACTATCCAGAATGAAGTACACAGATGTGACCCAGAACTGTAGCCAGAATCAAGCACACAGATGGGCTTTTAGAAGAACATTAAAGATTTTACCAATCACGTTGCTTTATTCTCAACAACACAAGTCAAACTGTATCTACATTTTGAGCCTATGAAATTCATATCTCATATATCAGACATGTTTCAAAATCATGTTTCAAAAACACATTTCAAAATCATGTTGACAATGTGATTAGCACTTACACTTTTGATAGCAATTTGATAATATACATATATATTCATGAATTTTGTACTAGGTTTCATATTCAGTGAAACTGAATAAACATCTTTTAAATACTATACACCAGTCTGTGTGCCAAGTGTAATGAAGACAAAACATAGTGTGCATATTCAAGCTGCTTACATTTCTTGGTTAGGATTTCCTATCTTTTCCAAAATAGTACCATACACAATTTAGTAATGCCACCTTTAATTTGATCAAGTTTTCTGTTTCTCTTTTTTATTTGGTTTTTCTTTTTTTCAAGGTAGGGTCTCACTCTAGTCCAGGCTGACCTGGAATTCACTATGTAGTCTCAGGGTGGCCTTGACCTCATGGTGATACTCCTACCTCTGCCTCCCAAGTGCTGGGATTAAAGGTGTGCACCACCACTCCCAGTGTGTTTGTTGTTTTTACAGTGTTGGGGGTAGGTCTCAAAGGTTACATCCTGCTGTGCAAGATAAGCGTTCCACCACTAGCCTATATCCTTCACACCTATATTTTTTCTTTAGTTTAGACTATGTGTTCATTTATAAGAGATTTTATGTATAAAACCATGCCACTCAACTATGTTGACATAGAATTGGCAAATACAATCAGATAGTTTTCCATGAAAAGAAAGTGTTGTCTGATTTGCTTGGCTCTTTGTAATTAATGCTGTAAAATCTGGACTCTGCACTCTGTTGAGATACTTTTGATGCAGTGATCTTGATTAGTATGTTAATACTGAAAAGTGGAGAATGAAATATACAAGAGAATGAGAGAGCAGTGGTAGAGCAAACTAGGGCAGCAGGGTGACTGGGCTTTCATGTCTGGACTTGGTCTTGGACAGCATGGGAACTCTTTAAGTGATCTAACAGAAAACCAATTTTGTGGAATGCTAAGAGTGCTTTCCAGACTAGTTCTCATACTGAAGGTTGTCTTTGCTGATTTGATTATCTTTTGAAATAAAGCAAAACCAAAACATTAAAATCCCTATCCATCCAAAGGTGGTTACATGCAAATTATCATTCATTTAAGTTCAACAAGGAAAAGTAAATTTTCCCTCAACAATCACTTTCAATCTTTTCCTTTTTTCCTCAATAATGTTCAAATTGATCTCAAGAGCAGAGAAGTGTGATTTCATTTTCCAGCAATGATCATTAAAAAAAAAATCATTGATAAAGAATAGTGTGCTGTTCCATTAGGATGCGGTCTTCATTTAGGCAGTGATAAAACAAACTATGACTTCCCATACATTTGTGGAAATATTAAGTCTGCATCTTAGATTAATAATAGATTAATTAATTATATTATTAGATTTAGATTAATTAATTATATTAATTATTAAAGAATTAATAATAGATTAATTCTTAGCACAGCACCTTACACCAAAAAAGACACAGGTGAATAAGATGGAGGGAATTGCCACAATATAATCTTGGGTCTTCAGTAAGAACTCTGTGACATCAGAATTTTTTAAAAAGTGGGATTGGGAATGTAGCTCAATTGTCAATTTTCTTTAAAAAACCCTGGGTTCAATTCCTAACAGAAGAATAAAAATAAAAACAAAATTTCTCAAAAACTTGATCCAGTATCCCATTTTGAAACTACTATAAAACAAAGACCCCTAGACTCAGGGAATTATGCGGAAGAGGTGGCGGAAAGATTGTGAGAGCCGTGGTGGTGGAGATTATCCAGAGGCATGGCCAGGAGAACCTGGATGAATACTAGGCTATCCATGGTCCCCTGTCACAAGGACTGATCCAGAAGACCCATGGAGGAGGTTATCCAGCGGATTGGGGAGGGGAGGGCAGCGGGGAAATGGGGATAACAACTCATTGTTTGCCCACTAAATATTGTAACTCATTAGGGACAATAAAAAAAGAATATGCATGTTAATATGTTTTCCCAGGTTTAGTTTAATTTTTTTCTAGTGCTCAACATGGAAACAGAACTCCTTACATTCTCAGCTGGGGTTAGTATTTGACATGTAAAAAAGTGTAGATGCAATTCAAATTAATAAAGGACATATTGTTATTTGTGTATGCTTATATTTACTCCGATTTAAAATTATTATTACTTGTTTTTGTTTTATTTGTGAGGCTGCTGTAGCTAAATGATAATATTTTTTCTAGCCTTTGACTTTAATGTGTAATTTATTTTAGGGCATTGAAGCTCATTAGTTTTTACAGAAATCAGTTCTTAGCGAACTAGTATTTTGTAGAAAAATTTCCTGACTACTCATAAATTTACACTTTAGTATGATAGGCGAATTGTTTACTTGTTAACAGCAATTATAGCCCTAAATATTTATTTAATAATTAACTCCTTAATTTTTGCATGATGGAAAAAAGTAAAAATATTTCCAAACTAGAATTTGTTTTCTGTGAAAATCATTTTAAGCTAGGAAATACAATTTTTCAGAAGGAGAAACTTTTAATTAATGATTTTTATATCGAGTTATCATTACTTCCTTTTGGGTTCCGCCTATATAAGTAGATACAGTTTCTGCAATTTAGAGAGTACCTCAGATATCCAGCTCTTATTTTTCACAAGAGCCTTAGAAGCCCCCTTACTGAATTTCATCTTAGGGGAAGTGGATGTAGCAAATTAATTACTTTGTAGCCTTTATTTTGGATTATGTATTGTGTATGTTGACAGTTTTATGCAAAAGTCATACTGTCATAATATGTTGTCAGCCCTCATATACTATTTATTAATATCTTGATTTTTATGGGAAGAGGAGATTCATTGGATGACTTTACTTGGACAATAAGGTGGCAGGAACTGGAGATGGACTGGACAAGACAGCTTTGAGCTCTGACTCTCCATCCTGTCTACAAAACTAAAAATAACCAGTTTTAACAGAATAATGTTCTCAGTATGAAGATAATTTCCTAGGAGGTTATTCAAGTGCAATGTAATTAGATCATTGAGCTACTTGAATTGGCTGAAAGTTAATAATTAGGTTTTCTTGGACTGGTTACATTTCAGGCAATTTCCTGCTAACCAAGAAAAGTTGTGAGGTTTTAGTTTTTCAGAGATAAATAAGACCTAAATGCACCTACTGAGAGAATGACTACTGTATAAGAAAAGATTCAAAGAAAAAATTTCTTTCATTTATTCTGTTTTTTTTTTTAATGTATTTTGTGTGGGTGATATCACCCAATTTGGCTTTGGGAACTTTCTGGCTCGGTTCTCCAAGTACTGGGATTCAATGCCAGTGTCAACCCATGAACCCATCTTTTAAATTTAAAGTTATAGACTAAAACTTTGAGGGGTTTAATGCCCTTTTCCATATATTACAATGCCAGTTGAAGTTAGTGAAACTATTTTGGAATTTGTATGTTTATCTCAGTAAATATGATGCAAATATTGATGCTTTTTGTGGGAAAGATATAACTTTACTTTTTTAAACAATGGATTTATTTCTAAGAAGTTGAATGTAACTAAACTGTTAAAATATTTTATTTATTTATTTGCAAGGAGGGAGGGAGAGAGACAAAAGAGAGCAAGAGAGCATTGGTGCACCAGAGCCTTTTGCCACTGCACACGATCTGGACACATGAGCCACTTTGTGCATATTGCTTTATGTGGGTAATGGGGAATCAAACTGGAGCAGGCAGGCTTTGTAGTCAAGCTCTTTAACCATTGAGCAATCTGCCCAGTCCAAATGTAACTACACTTTTGTTATTCACTTTAACTCCATGGAAAAGTGTGTAATGAGTTTCAAGGGCCTCCTAGATTCACATAGGAAGATAACTAAAATGTTGTATTTTCCTCCTTTTCTTTCCCCCCTCACAGTTAAATCAGATTAATAATTTTATCTTGTCAGGTAGACAACCTCTGTATTAACCTGGAATATCATCTACTCTTGGAATCTGAATGTTTTGCTGCTTGAGTCTTTGTTGGTAAGTTACCTCTTATGCCTCTGGTAATAAAATCTGCTAGAGGCATGACATGAAAATAATTATTTTCTCAGAATGGGAAGTTTTAAAATTAGGGTGGCAACATACTGTGAAATAGAAATGAAAAAGGAGAGCATACTAATTGAGGTCTGAGTACTTAATGCATTGTTTCTTAATTGAACCTGGTCCAAGGTGTGATGTAAGAGACTTGAGGTCTTAATGTGCATTAGACTGACAGTGATGAGAAGAAAAGTCAACAGAAAATGAAATCTCTTGAAATTGTCAAAGTACATTCTCTGTGGGGAGAAAGGAATACAGCTTTTTATTTTCCTGGAAGGGAGTGCATGCCATGGAAGGGAAGGACGGGAAGCAGACCAAAGCCAGAGACAAGCAAGACTTAATCAGTTTGTGCTTTAAGGGAGGGGTAGATATAATTTAGTAAAAAGATTCTCTGTTGTTTTAAGGGCAAAAAAAGCCATTTAGGTAGAAGAAGGAGGAGGAATATATGGGGAATAGAGTCCATAACAAAAAAAATTATTTAAATATGAGATTTCTGACAAGAATGAAAAAGATAGATGAACAGTCAAAGAAAAAAGTAATTCAAGTAAAGTGATATGTAAGAGAGAGCTCCAGGAATTAATGACCATGAGAAAAGATAAAAAAAAAAAGCCCGAAGCACCCAGAACCAGTAATTTCCCCTAGGCTGAAGCAGAGAAGGAGGGAGAGGAAGAAAACAGAACAAGAAAAAATGTTAATATTAGTAAAAAAGAATAAATGGAAAATAATTCTGACAACAATATGCCTTATTTGGAAATTGGTATCAAAAAGCATAAAAGGATCTGGGCATGTTAGCACATGACTACAATCCTGAGAATCAAGAGGCTGAAGCCAGAGAGGATTGCTGTGAGAGTTCAAAGTCAGGCTGAAGGGCTGGGGAGATTGTTCAGTGGTTAAAGACACTTGTTACCAAAGTCAGGCTGAACTGCACAGTGAAACCCTACCAAAAAAAGAACAATGAGAAAGATTGAAAGCCTTAAAACATAAAGCACAAAGTTACATGGAGAATTTAAGGATCTAGAGACTTTATGGGGCATGTTGAGATTGAATTAAAGTCAGACAACTAAGAGTAACACAGTTTAAAGTGGGTACATGAACTGGGTGTAATATAAGAATGCAAAGGCAGGATTAAAAAATTGATAGTTTAGGACAATAAATCAGAATAATAGTGAAAAAACATTTCAATGAAATGATCAGGATATGCATCATTCTAAATGATGCTTGAAAATGTGATTTTTTTCAAAGTGAGCATTAAAGTGTTGCTAAAATATTGTCAATCTAAGGATAAAGGATGTTTTGCATAAAATGCCAAATTATTATTATTATTAATGACAAAAGAAGAGGTATAAGAAATGTTATACTTTATAAAATAAAGAAAGATTTGGACATGATAGCACATGCAATCAGGCAACTGCTGAAGAGGATGAGGACAACCTAGGTATTACCTTTTAGAGTGTTCAGCAGCAGGGCATTTGCTTAGCATTGATAAGACCCCAATAGCAGATAAGAAGGAAAAAAGGAAGAAAAGAAATTATGTATGCAACTTTAATATAAATATTAACTATGCCTTAACATCAAACCATCTTGAATATATTCATGTCAAGTCAGACAAGTACTTTAAATGTTTTTCTGTTCATTGACAAATAGTGTTTGAAATTGTTAGGTAGAGTTATCTAGGTTATTAAATCATTTAAACCATATTTACATTTTTGTGATATTCATAGAGATGTGTTGGATTTGACCATATGTTTGAACACTTTATTTTTGGTGCACATGAGGGATTTGCTAATGAGGGATAAATTGTTTTTAGGCTCTGATTTCTATCTTATAACAAATTTACATTGACTTTAATTGGCCTTTTCAAAAAGTTTACTTGAATTTTCAGAAAGCAAAGAATGTGTATATATTCATATATATTTGTTTTCAGTGCTCTTGAGATGGGATCTTGGTATGGTTTCTCAAACTCTTGAGGTCAAGAAATCCTCCTAATAGTCTCCCACACAGCTGTAATTCTGTACACCATCATGCTTGTTTCAACAAATTTTAAAATCCTTTTGAAATGCATTAATTGTCCTTTATCCATCTTTCCAAAAATACTAATCTTCTAAGGTATACCCATTACTCAAAGGAGAGCCCATAAAACTTTTATTACTTCTTCTTAAGATCAAAACTTAATTTAGTCTCATATTCTCTATGTACATCCATGTCAAAAATGACAGAATGGGCCAGACATGGTGGCACATGCCTTTAATCCCAGCAGTTGCGAGGCAGAGGTACTAGGATTGCCATGAGTTCAATGCTACCCTGAGGCGACCTAGAGAAATACAGGTCAGCCTGGTCTAGTGTGAGACCCTACCTCAAAAAAAATAAAGACAGAATGCCCATCTTTTTAAAGGCTAAATTGCAGTATTCCATATACTATATATATATGTATATGTATATATATATATATATATATATATATATATATATATATATATATATGTGTGTGTGTGTGTGTGTGTGTGTGTGTGTGTGTGTAATATAGTTTAAAAATCCATTCATTTACTAATGGTCACTTGTATTGTTTCTATATCATACCTATCATGAGTAATATTGCAGTGAATGTGAATGTCCAGATGTCTCTTTGATAAAACAATTTCATTTCTTTGGACATACACCCAGGAGTGGAATTGCTTGATCATATGACATCCCCTTTTAAGTTTTTTTGAAAAAAACCTTCACACTGCTTTCCAAAATGGGTGCACTAATTTATACTCTATCAACATTATACAAAATGACCCCATTCTCTTCACCTTCTCTAATAGTTGTGATAATTCATTGTTTGGATAATAGTCATTCATACTGGGGCTAAGTGATATCTTCATTTCTTGGTGTTTTGTGGTGATTGTTTTATCCATATACCTGCTGGCCATTTGAATATTCTTTTGTAAAATGTCTTCTCGTGTCCTTTGCATATTTAATTATGATATTTGAAATTGGGCAGAAAGAGAGATAAATGCCACAAGCAAAGTGTAATAGTAAAATTTATGAAAGCAGAATAGAAAGCTTTCTTGCCAGAGGCTGGATGTGGAGAGATGGGGAAAATGGACACACTGGTCTAAGAATACTACGCTTCAATTTGACAGAGGAATACATTCTTGTGATCTATAGCACAGCACAGTTGCTATTCTATAGAAGGAGAAACATATTTTCCTCTTCCATCCTGTGATCATGGCAGAGACCCCTTAACAAAAGAAAAGGGATGACAATACAGCTCAATGGTAGAGGACATGCATGGAATGCAAGAGGCCTTATGTTTAATCCTTAGTGTAAGGGAGACAGAGAGAGACAGACAGAGAGAGAGAGAGAGACCTTAAATAACAAGGGAACCTTCATAGGGTAATAGGGACTTGAAGAAAAGACAATTTGTGTAATTATATAATATTAGGGTGATAGAAAAATGTATAGTAGTGAAATAGTTTGACTAGATAAAAAAATAGGATCACATGGTTAAGATTCCTCTCAAAGACCTTTATGTATTCAGAGAACAATGTTCCTTTCTTCTGGGTATAGGGAAGGTACTTCTCAAACAAAAGTCTTGTGAATCACCTCATTGAAGAAAGATAAGGGAAAGGTAAGAATGCCTTTCTGCTATTTGCTCTAATGCTAAGTGCTATGTATTTGGAGTAGTGTGTACTCTACCTCATAGCTATAGTATCAGAATCTTGTAAAAAAAACCTTTTTCCATTACAAGACATGTAAACTGCACTGGGAACATGCCTCATTCAGTAAACTGCTTGTTACACAAGCATGCAAAACTCAATTCAAGTCCACAGAACCTACATTAAAGCCAGGCATAATGGTGCATGCCTGTGATCTCAGCAACAGAGGGGCAGAGACAGATCCTCAAGACTTACTGAATAGCTTGTCTAGTCAAATGGGTGAGCTCTGGGTTCAGTGAAAGACCTCGTCTCAAAAAACTAATGGGGAAAGTAACTAAGGAAGATACCTAACATTGACCTCTGGCCTACACACACACACACACACACACACACACACACACACACACACACACTTACTTGTGTGTATCTCTCTGTACATACACTTGCATCCACATGTATACAAATATGCATGCACAACACACACATATACATTCATTAAAAGGCATGTAAACTATACTATTGTTTTTATCACTGTTACATTGTATATTTCAGCCTCTAGTACTTTGGTTACCTGCCATATATTTATCATGTAGGCCAATTTTCAGAGATATGAATGTTCTATTAACTCATGAAGGTTTTAGGATTTTGTCCAAAAAATTTACTATAAACAAATAATACTTCAGAACTCTCCCTTTATTGATAAGGACATGGAAAAATAAAATGCACTAGGGAGTTTAATACAGAGATGATTCATTGTCTAATGTATGCAAGCTTCAGATATTTCAGCATTAAGAAGCTTTGGCTCTGAGAGAATAGTGATACATAAATTTATATGCAGATATTTATTCTCTTCTTTTCCCCCTAATTATTGCATTTAAATATTTTCTACAAATGTTGTTTACAACTATATGACTAAATCTAAAGATCCTTTTGAACACTTGGTAGGATATATTTTCACTTATCAAATTCAGGGTTCTCCAATTCTATTTGAATGATATATAAAAATAATAACAGTTGGGAGCACATATTTTTCTCATTTGTTCATTGGCCCACAATAAAAAGAGAAGTTTTATCATTGTGGTTTTTCTTGATCAATTTCTTTTGAGAACTTTTGATACAAAATGTTATAGCAAGCTTCCTTTATGTTCAGAGAAACACAGCATTTGATCCTGCTATTAATGTTCTTTTTTAAAATCCTGAAATAATATTTTGTTCTTTCAGGATGGGAGGATGCCAGCATGGGTTTTAGCTGTAGTCACACTCATGGTCGCAGAGCAAAGGTCAATTTTTTTCATCCTTTCTTTTAGGTTTTAAAGAAGATTTATCTCATATGAGAGCAACATTCTAGCATTGTATCAATGAATGGTGGGTGAAGACAGGAAGTCCAGTTTTTAACATGTATGGTAGTTCTATAGTTTGGTGTGACTTCTTGTGAAGGGGAAATAGAGCAGGTGTGACATGCCATTCTCTTGTGGCAGGTCTGCAAAATGAGCACAAAGTGACATCAATCTAAGTTGACTACATTTAATAATAGTCACTACTGTATTGCAAAGTGCCATATAAACAACTAAATAATGCTTACTAAGCTGAGATAAAAGGGAAACCCCACATCTAATTTGCAGATCATTTAGAGGGCTCTGTTGAATGCATTTAGATAATTCAGAAAGCACTTCACAAACTAGGAATGTTCATTTTTGTAATGCATTTCACCACATCACCCCATGATTCAAAATGTTCAATGCTTGCATTTCAATGATGTGACCCCAGGCTTTTCTTTCATAAACAATTCATTCCTTATTTCCCAGCCAAGGTGGCTCACATCCACTTTGAAATCCTTTGCAGTTGAAGTTCTTGCTGGAACATTATTCTTTCAGATCTTCTTCCTCAGTCTTCAAGTCCCAGGATATATGGGGCTGCCTCATAGTTCTACCCAGATAGGCCGACTACCCAAACCAGTCACCTCTCATTTCTCATATTTATCTATTTTATTTCACAACATTAAATATTTTATAAGATTATCTTTTTCATTTGTTCACTTCTTTATTAACTCTCCCTGTCCCAGTGTTTTAAACCATGTATCAGCAAGGGTCCCATATGTCTTGTCCACAGCTGTGTTCTGAAAGATGCTAAGTAATAAAAAGAAAGACCCCAACCACCTGATCCATAAAACCTTGGGCCTAGTTAAAGCCTGTGAAATTAAACATCGATGTAAAAGATGAAAAAGAGGAAAAATGATAATCTGAATCTGAATAAAAATCCATTTAATTTCTTACAATATACAGTCTATAGAGCTCATTGACATATATAATCTCCTTTATCTTTTTCATACAAAATGTACCTTTAATTATAATTATACCTATTTTATAAGCATAGAAAGTGAAGTTCAGTGAATTTAACTGACTCATCCAAAGTCACATAGTTATAAGGCTTAATTCATGTTTTCTTAGTTTCATATCCAGTATGTTTTACATGAGACCAATGAGTCACTGGTTTAGTCTGTAGAACAAGGAATGTAATTTGAGTGCAATGAATAGACATTTCTTATTTGAGTTTATAAATTATAAGTTATTTCAGGCAGTTTTCAAATCTCATTAAAAATTATTTGGACGGATATTTGTCTGCCTGGTGTGGTTTAGATGAGGGTAAAGGTTACTTCAGGAGAGTGAGGGGTTACTTACATGTGGTCTAATGAATTTCAAAGATTCCTTAATCTTTTGGCTGAATTTTCAACTTTCAAAATTATTTCAACTTTACTTAACACTTAAAATTTCACTAAATGATAAAACCATTTGAGCCTCATATCCCAAGCAGAACTGGCTCTAGGATGTGTGTGCACATTGCATGGGCTGAGAATATTTTTGCTTAATACCCAGAGCATGCAGTGTGAACATAATAGAGATTGGAAGACAGCCAAAAATACAAAACATAAATTCTTAAAGAGTAACTTTGTACTTGAAGTAAATTAATTAAATCTACATGTTACATTTTTATTGACCCTATTTTCAAACTTCCATAACCTATAATCTAAACCCACAAGTTGAACTTACATATCCATTCTATTTTTGTTATTTGCTATTCCTCTTTTATTATACATTTAAAAAATAGGTAAAATCTCACAGGGAGGGCTGGAGAGAATGCTCAGTGTGCTTGCCTGCAATGCCTAACTACCTGGGTTTGATTCCCTAGTACCCACATAAAACCAGATGCACAAAGAGGTACATGAATTTGGAGTTCCTTTGCAATGGCTAGAGGCCCTGGCATACCAGTTCATTCTCTCTCTCTCTGTCTCTCTCTCTCTTTCTCTCTCTCTCTGTCTCTCTCTCTCCTCCCTCTCTCTCCATATATATATATATATATATATATATATATATATATATATATATATATAAAATCTCACAGGGAGAGTCAAAGTTAGCTTTAAGTAGAGGTAGAAATATTCTTTTACCAAAACTACACAAAAAATTTGGAAGAAAATAATTATTATACTCTTTGATCAAGTGTTGAAATTGCTTTGGATGACTATATATATTCTATTCACAGTTGATAGTGATACTGCTAAATGCATGATGACACAACCAATTCACTGAATGGTTCTTTAAATCACTTGTTTCAAATGTTATGTAATTTCAACTTTTACAGAATCAATGACTTCAAGGATTATTTAAAAAGTATATGTACTTCATATGAAATAGAAAAATATTTTTTTATAATATTAGCCTGGATTAGGCTGATTTGAAAGCTAGATTCAAAGTATAAACTGTACTTCCTCCAATCATTCCTTATAATTAAAAAAAATATCTCTGACTCTCTAGGGACCAGTAAGGTCTCCCCAGCCCCTCACCACACCTTGTGGTGAGGGGCTGGATTTCTCTTCCACCTAAATATTTCCTTCTCATGATCTTTCCCCTTCCTGTTTGTTTAGCTGAACAGCATAAATTCTGTTAAAACCTCTCCCATATATTCTCCCCACACTGATGGCTGGGGAACTCTGTAACTCCCCGTGTGCCCTTAAATAAAGTCTCCCACTATGCCTTAAAAAATCTAATCTTGTTTTGCCATCTTCTTACTTGTATTAGAAACCAAAAGCTGAACTTAAACACAAAAATGTAAACATATTTGAAATGTTAGAAATCTAGTTCAAATGCATGAACAAAACATAAAGGTCAATGAAAACAACAGGCATATAATTGAATGAATATATAAATAAAAAGGCAATGGGAAGTAGATTGACAGAGAAAGAATTTTTAAGTGCTAATTAGAAATATTGGAGCATTTCCTGTAACATAAAACTAAAAATAATGATCTAATCAATTTAAAGAATATATCAGAACATATCCATCACCTTGTGTTTGTTCATGCCTTCCATATAGCAGGTCCTCAATAAGTATTTGTTGAAAGAATAAATGAAGGAACAAATCTTATTTGAGCACCTGTTATGTGGAGGATTTAAAACTACAGTCCAGACGGAAGTTGTGATCTAGTATGGGAGAGATGAAAGATAAGGAAACTGCACAAAAGATCACTATATCAGAATGTGTATGATAAAAATACACATAGATTTTAATGACCATTGAAAGGCCAGATCATTTCCCATCCTAGACTATTTCAGGGAATAGAACCTGGGACCAATAAGATTTATGGGCACAAAAGCCTTTCTTGTAGAAATTTAAGCAGAAATACATAGATTATTAGATCAATATTCTTATAAGAAATTCAAAAAATGAAAAACAATACTTATTGAATCACCAAGATATCCTGTTATAATCATCACATTATTGATTCCATTTGCATTTTGCATTAATATGACATAAAACTGTTTGGATTCCTTCATCTTTGTGTCACTGGCTTTTATTTTTTATTTATTTTTTTAAATATATATTTATTATCCATAATAAGTTACATTATTTAGTGGGCAAACAATGCGTTGTTATCCCGAATTCCCCAATCCCCCCCATCCCTGATCAGTTGTATATCCCCCTCCATGGGCTGTCTGTATTAGTCCTTGTGGCAAGGGATCCTGTATATCTTAGTACTGTAATATACATCATCTATAGTGTAGAAGATCCAATATGTTTCCCTAGGTACCTCGCCATTAACTATATTCTTTAAGTTTAACTTTTAGCCTACACCAAGTTATTAAAAATTAATTTGTAGTAGAATTATTTGTTTCTAATTTAAATTCTCTATTAAGGATGTAGAACACTAGATTATTGATTTTGACACTTTTTCTTCCTGAGAAAATCAAAGAGTTGAATGATTTCCTGTTTTATTTCCACCTAGGACTTCTTTGTGATGAGTAGCTGATAATAGGAATTACTGATTTCTTCAGGAAAGGGATATGTTTTAGAAAAAGATCAATTGATCATCTCAGGCAAGAGACTTAGGTCTATCTCTTGAGTGATATTCACCTTTTTCATGCAAATTTCTCCTAAACCACTTTATCATTAATTTTTTTGAGACAGGATCTTCGAATGCCAGGTTGACTTTTAACTAACTCTATAGCCAAGGATAATCTTGGAGTCCTGATCCTCCTATCTCTACCACCTATCGGTATAATTACAGGCATACCACACCACATCTGGCTTGGGTTTCCTATATATCAGACAGAGCAGCATAGATGTGCCTGTACTACTACAATTTCTTCTCCTCTTTCTCATGTTTCTTTTTTTCATCTTCTATCACTATGAAACGTACAAAGATCATGCAGATTTTATTTGCCATTGTATATCCAACTCCTTACAGAGCCCATGGGCTTGAATAGGGATCCATATTAAGGATTTGCTGAATTAATTAGTAATCAACTGCCTTCAGAAAGTAAACACATTTAAATATGTATATTGTGATTAGTTTGACTCCTGAATGTATACAGTGCATACTAAGACAAATTTTGGATGATCTATGTTACATTACATTTTGGAATATTTCTATTTTGATTCTATCTAAGCTTCCTAAAAGGACAAAAGAAGGCTTACCTTCTCACTCTCCTTCAACAGTACAATCTATGTAACCTTGAGGCAGCAAATTAAGTTTCTTGAGCCTCAGGGTCTCACAGTATAAAATATGACTAATAATATCTCATCTATCGGATAGGATGATAAAATCTATTGATTTAGTTTATGACAGAAGAAAAGATAAATATATTTTTTAATTATGTGGAAAAACGTATGCTGAATATTTGCTTATTGGTTCTAAATTATATTAGGCTCTTCTTATTAGTTAAAACCAACAAATTACTAAAACTAATTCACATGAAAATTCAAACTCACATCAAAACTAAACTCACATGGAAATTCAAAACCTCTTAATTTAAAAATAATGCATATATGTCTATCTACTCATCTAACTACTTATCTACATATTTAACTAAGAATTTATGATACCAACGTAGTAATGTTTAATAATACCATAAGAAATGTATAATACATAAAATTTCTAAGCACAAATTCAAACCAAATCTTTGTCAAGTGTGGTTGTCTCCTTAGCTGTTTGCTTATATATTTTAAATAATTAAAGGTTAAAATAGGGGCAATAGGTCAATCCAATCATTAAAGTGCTTGGGACACAAGCATGAAGGCCTGAGTTCAAATGGCCAGTGCTCATATATTTGTAAAGCCAGGCATTGCAATATAATCTCATAATCCCAGCACTGGGGAGATAGACACAGGATAATCTGTAGAGTTTACTGGATACCTAGTGTAGTTGAATTAATGAGCTTTAGATGCATTTAGAGACAGTCTCAAAATAATATAGTGCTTAGTGTTAATGGGCACCTAATGTCAATCACCTAATGTCATTGACATGCACACACACATATATACAAATACAAAAATATACTATGTATACATACACACAAAGAAAAGATTTTTAAAAATCTCCAATGCCCTTGCAAAAGCAATAATTATATAATGCTTCTTATTTGTTTATTTTCTTTTGTTTGGCTTTTGTTTTTCAAGTTAGGGTCTTGCTCTAGCCAAGGCTATATTAATCGCCAAATTTCTCCACTTGTGCAGAATATCTTATTGTTAGGTGCTTGGTGACTTTCAAACTAATACTAAGATTATTTTATGATCTAATGTTGCCTTTATTTTATTATCAAATAAGTTTGAGAACTGGGAAGATAACAGTCAGTAAATGCTTGCCTCACAACCATAAATACCCAAGATTGATCTTCAGAACCCATATGAAAATGCCAGGCGCTTGGGGAGACTGATTAGTCATTAAAGGTGTTTGCTTACAAAGCCTGTCAGCTGGGTTCAATTCCTCAGTAACCACATAAAACCAGATAAACAAAGTGGCCCATGCATCTGGCGTTCATTTGCAAGAGGCCCTGGTTTTTCTCTCTTCTTTTCCTCCCCTCTCCTCTCTCCTCCCCTCCCCTATCCCCTATCCCCTCCTCTCCCCTCCCCTACTCTCCCCTTCCTTCCTCTACCCTTCTCTTCCTCTCCCTCTTTCTCCCTCACAAATAAAATAAAATATAAAATCTTAAATGTCAAACATGGGGCTGGAGAGATGGCTCAGCACTCAAGGGTGCTTGCTTACAAAGGCTGAAGGTCCATTTGATTCCCCAGTACCCATGTAAAGCCATATGCAAAAGGTGGTACCTGCATCTGGAGTGTGTTTGCAGTGGCAGGAAGCGCTTGTGTATTCTCTCTCTCTCTCTCTCTCTCTCTCTCTCTCTCTCTCTCTCTCTCTCTCTCTCTCTCTCTCCCTCTCTCCCTCCCTCCCTCTCTCTCCCTCTCTTTCACACAAATAAAAAATAACATTCCAGACGTGATTGTGAACCCCAGTAATTCCAGTAATTGCAGAGCTGGTGAGGTCATGTCAGGAAGTACCCTGTGGCTCCATTTCAATGATAAACTCTATATCAAAGCAAGTATATAACATTCCCTAGAAAGATATGTGAGAGTGTACTCTGTCCTCCATATGTAGTAACCACTATGATGAAGTTCAAATTGAAATGAAGATGTCTACTTGGCTAGATGGTTCGAAGTCCTGGTTTCCTTATGTTTAAGTGGAAACAATACTAATAATATTTCATGCAATTATGACAAGAATTAAATAGATTAAGTGTAGTAAAGTGGTTTGAACATTTAGGGATTGAGAACATGGCTCGGTAGTAGGACACTTACTTAAATATGTAAGGCCTTGAATTCCATCCCCAGCAATCAGACACACACAAGCATAAAAAGAAGTTGAAATGATGTGAAAATAATGCATTCAGTATACAGAGTTTGTGTATGTTAAAATTGCCTGTTGCCAGTATTTGAAAGTCAAAGAATAGGTTTTATACATTTAAACCTAGCAGATTTGTGATGCTATGATACACACTCTACGGCAGACTTGAATACCAGTATGATGCAAACTTAAATATATTTGTATTTCTTCAGCAGCAGCAACAACAGAGAAAAGCAACTAAACATTTCATTATTCTGAAATAAATGAATATTCACCACATTTCAGGAAATATAATCATATTTCTTTTAGCCTTTATCTATATGTGTTCCTACCTCGTTTTTGTATTCACTGTCTTCAAGTCCTAAAGCTGTATAGTGACCACTATTGTAATATTCATCTCTGGGTTTGTTTTTAGATTTAAATTACATTTTCTTTGTAGATGGGCATTTTAACTTGCATATTAACCACAAACTATATTAGTCAACCTGTTAGCACTATTAGATATTTTACTGACAAGTAACTAGTTGGCCACTCCAAGGTATTTAAACCTCGGCAAAAAAAATGGATGCATTGCACAACCAATCAATATGTTATTTCTTTCTAAACTGATGACTTTCCATTGGCAATTGTCTTCCTCTTTGAGACCAACACAAATGTTAAAGTAAATACTATAGCAGAGGTGTTTTTCAGTGTTCTTTAGTAACACAAGATAAAGAGACCACATTTTTGAAGCTACAAGCTACCTAAGTATCTCAGGCAACACATCTTAATTTCACACTTATTATAGTCATGGTAAAGAATGTTGATGAGGGTATAGAGTTAATGAATATTTGGCTTAATTTTATTTATTTTTGTATTATAAATTTGCATGATTCTATTACTGGAATAAACAATAAAAATCAGTAAATGTCATCCCTTAAAAATTCAGCAAATTTCCCTAAAATTTATTCAATTTGCATTTATATGAAAATATATATGCAACTTTGAATCTATTTGAACAGATCAATTCTATATATAATACATTGTCTTCCTCTCACTATTTTTCTCATGCACATGCACACCACACACACTCACGAGATAATGATCACATACACAAAAGGAAATTATTTCTCTAATTTAATACTTAAAATCAAGCCAAATGAATAAATGATTAGAAAGAATTTTGTTAGATTTCATACATAAAATAAATCTTAATAGTATATAACTAAGCACACAGGTTTTCTGAATGACTCTTGAAAACTATGCACAAATTGTTCTGCCCTCTCAGTAACAATTCACATAGTCATTATCAATACTAGTCTTAGGGTGCAGGTACAGCTCAGTACCTGTCATACAAGAGGTTCTGGGTTTGAGTCCTGCCACTGTATATATAAATAAATAGTTAGCAATACAGTAACTTAGTACTATATTAATGCATAGATAATTGGACTCATTCATTTTCTGTTGTGCTGGGTTGCAATTTATGGCAGTGGATTAGTACAGTCATTAAGCCCTTAGCAATTTACATGCTTCTCAAATATGAAGTGAATTGTTGCCTATACCAAATGCAGGAAGATAGTATTTACATTCTAGGGAGCTTAATATGCTTAAAACTATAAGCAGCAAATCTAAAATCTAGGTTTCTGTCTAATCTGAATAGTGAAACTAGTATTTGTAAGATCAGGTGTATTGACAAAAAATATACCTAGAGAACAATAAAAATATATTTATACATGTTTCTCTTTTGGAATATACTTGATTTCTGTTTCTGTTTTCATAAGACATTGGCAGGAAGACTCAAGTAAACTCTGAAGTGGTGGGTTTCTTTAGTTATTTCTCATTTCTTTCATATTAGGAACTGAGTCTACTTATAATCAGACATAAACAGTTGAATTGCCATTGGCTTATTCTAACTTTGCAATTGAACAATCTAACCCTCAAGGTTCACACTTTACTACTAAGAAATTATAACTTATTTATAGACTTAGATTTTTAGGATCCTAAAATATGCCAATAAATGATTATACTGCTTAATTGTGGAGGCAGAGGAGAATCATTAAGTTATTTAGTACATGTTTGAGGCATTCAAGATGGAGCTAGAGCAATGGAACTAGATGGTGTAGAAGTCATAATACAACATTGAACTCTGAGACCTAGGAACTAAATTTAATCAAAGGTTTTATTTTTGTGAACACAGATGGTCCACAGACCTTCTTCCAAATATGAATCACAAACTTAAGGCAGTCACAGAAGTCAGAGTGTGTCTTATGAGTCACAAATGTGCTCTTTAAGGAAAGGCCATTATATATCTATTAGCTATTCAAATTATTTTAGTAATCCACAGACTTATTTGATGCTTATGTTAAAAGAATTTTAGCAAAGCCAGGCATGGTGGCACATGCCTTTAATCCCAGCACTCAGAAGGCAGAGGTAAGAAGATTACTGTGAGTTTGAGGCCAATTTGAGATTACAAAGTAAATTCCAGATCAGCCTGGGCTACAGCAAAACCCTACCTCAAAAAACCACCCTACTACTACTACTACTACTACTAATAATAATAATAATAATAATAATAATAATAATATAGCAAAATGCATCAATATCCTTTCCTCTTTTGTATTGTTGTAGAAATCATTTTCCTTTGAGTGTGGTAAAATTATCACCTATATCTGTCACTATCTTGGAGGAGAAAAGACATACAAAAGAAATGGTGTTTGAGGACAGGTGTGCTGGGGGATCCCCTGTAATCTCAGTACACAAGTGATGGAGACAAGTGAATCTGAAATTCAATGCCATCCCTGGCTACATAGTGAATTCCAGGCCAAGCAATATATCCAAAATGGAAATGTATCTTTGTTTTACTGCTAGATTCACCTGTGGACATTTTTTTGTATACTATAGATTCTCTATGACAAGCCCTATAGCATTGCTTCTTAGCACTCTACCTTTGAGAAAAACTTTTCTAAAGTGCTACTAGGGTGGAGAGATGGTTCAGAGGTTAAAAGCACTGGCTTGCAAACACTGAATGTCTGGGCTCAATTGATGGGTACCAATGCAAAACCTGATGCACAGAAGGGCACATGTTTTTTGGCGTTGGCACTAGGGCTCTGATGCATGCATTTCTCTCTCTCTCTCTCTCTCTCTCTCTCTCTCTCTCTCCTCTCTCCCTTTCTCTCCCTCTCTTGTTCCTTGCAAATAAATAAATAAAATTATAAAAAACTAATCAAGTGAGACTAAATGATTTTTTGTTCTAGCAAAGAGGCCTGTCCTGTGCTTCTTTAAGATTAAAAGAAATTCTTACAATAAGTTTTCCACAATACATTCGAAGGTACTTTGAGAATATGTCTCATGAATACCTAAGATTAATGAGTAATGATCCCAATTCAAAATGAGGACTGCAGTGATGCACTATTACACCTCGCCCACACATTTTTGCTTTAAAAGTGTTTACTTAGCTTTCTGAGATGCCTTGAGAAAAACTATGCTATGAAGGATCAAAATGCTATAATTATCTTAACAGCATATTTCTAGCTAGATTCAAATTTAAGATTGGTGGGTGTAGAACCTGAAAATTCATATATAAAGGGAATAAAAATACCTTCACCTTATGTGCCACATAAGTAAACTCTACTCAATAGTTTTCTTGGTTGTGTATACTCTGAAGCTACTATTATTGCATAGTGTATCTGCAGGGTACATTTCTCATAATCTTCAGTGTAATAACATAATTACAAAATGGGTCCCATGAATTATTTTCTTTGCATACAATATTTAAAAGTATGCTCTACATAATGTAGCTGTTTGGGAAAAACAAAATGTATGGGATTTTGTGTAGCAATAATTTTCTGTTGAATTATTCAGATTATTCGAATATTATTCAAATAAGGTTGCAAACTTTGTGCCTAAAACTAACCTCTATTTCAATGAAAATGTGTTAAATATATGAGGTTGTTCAAACTAACATTTTTTTTTGTTTTTTGAGATATAGTATGACTATGTAGCCCAGGCTGTTTTGAATTTATAATCCTACTGGCTAAACCTCCCAAGTACTGGAATTATAAGCATGTACCACCATACTACTTTAGTTCATATTATTTTTGAAGTATGTGAATTTTGTAGGACATTGGCCATGATGTATCAGTGTAACTGCAAATATTCTTTAAAATAAATATGAAAGTAAAATTGAAAATACATGATGCATAACATGATACATAATATGTTTTTCACTTTTGTATCAATACTTTAAATATAAAAGAATAGGATTCTTTCATGTTCATTATATTTTCTACCAACAAATTATTTTATAAGTTTCAATTTAATAGATAAAATGTTCTAAAAGCTGACAAAAATATAGCTGTCATAGGCCATTTTTTTCTTACAGATTAATGAAAGTGCTATATTCACTTATAAATAATCTACTGGTAATAAATTAGAGTGTTTTGGTATATAAAATATTACTATAATTTGATAAACAGGTTGGTACCATAGAATACTTTCATTAGACTAGAACACCTTCATAAAGCCTAATTCCCTGGTAATTTATATAAAAGCATCTATATACATGTTAAACTCCATTTATCTATTAATTATAATTGTGAATATGACATTAATTGCGAATATTTTAATTGATCATAATAATCTTCAAGGAAGGCAGGATAAATAATGTCATTGTATGAATTACAACTATTACCATCAAAACAATGATTTCAACTCTGCCCATTCAGTATTTGCCTAACAAAATTCTTCCTGTCTTTGAAGTTTTCTCAATAGAGAGAAAAAAGAAAATTGAATTTTGTAGGAAATAATTGATTGCTTTCAGGCTCTTCTAACATAAAGACTGTGAATCAATCAAACCTCTGAGCTACACACTTTTTCATCTAGCATTCATTTCAGCTGTAAGTACTCAAAATCATGCCAAACAGTCTTAGGACATTTTTACCTAGAATTCATTCCTGAATATATCTACAAATGTATATCCACAAAGGATATATTAACTCCTTTATTGAATCAATGCCTGCCTTCCAAATTTTTAAGCACTGAGTTGAAACAATATTGAACAATAAACTAGGGGTATTTTGCACTAAAAAAAAAAAGTTCACATTCAGCAAACACCAGATAAGAGTTTCATTTTAAGAGTATTGAATGCCTATTTCAGTATCTCTATACAACAGATTATAAATTTTTTAATATCTCCATTTAAATTTTGAAGATTGTCAAAAGAGAAGTCAAGAGATTAAGCCTAGATCACATACAAGTGGCAAGCTGGTAATTCTTTTAGCAATTTATTCCATAAAGTTGTTTATGTCTGTGCTGAAAAAAAATCATTCTTTTTATATTTAGTTGAGAGAGAAAGAGAGGGGGTGCTCAATGCCTTCTGCATACTAGTCAAATGCTTTACCATTAGGTTTTATTCCAATCCTCTTTTTACTTTTTATTTTGAGAAAGGGTCTCAGTAAGCTACCCAAGGTAGCCTTGAACTCTTGGTGGAGCCCAGACTAGTCTTGAACTTATGATTCTGCTATTCTCCTTCTGAAGCCTTCGATATTGCTGGGATTATAGGCCTATACAATCAGGTCTGTCATGTATTTAGTCTGCATTAACTGTATTTACATGATGTTGACCTTGACCAAAAAGCAAAAGGCAAAAATGAATTCTTACTCTGAAGATAAGAAGAAATTGTTTTTTTTTTCTTTTGAGTCTAGTCTAATCTAATAGTATGAGTTTTATAATTGCAACAAATATATATCTAACAAAATTCAAATTTATGCATTATATTAAAATTTGAATTGAATACATAAACTCGTGGCAGAAAGATAAATAATGTCCCCTGTACCAAAGTCTTACACTGTTATGATGACTTAGCTATGTGTTTGCTCTTAGGCTGTTTGCCTGAATCAAATGTATTCAAGACCCAAAATATTTTTCCCAAAAGTATTCTGTTTTATAATTGATGTATGAGTTGAACTGAAGCACAAAGTTGAATAAAAAATGTACTTAAAGTTCATTCTTATACATCTCCTTAGTGCAATGAGCAGCACATCAGCCTCATGTTCATTATGATTTAAAGTTATTGGGTATAGTCAGTGAATCATCAATTCTTGTGTTTATAAATATGCATAGTAGCACACCATGAAAACCATAAACTGGCCTCATCATCAGACTTAGATCTTTTATTTGACTGGTAAAAAGGTGTTGATCAAAATGTTACTTTCATTTTTTTCTACCTTGCAAAACTATGAACAGCTCTCAATATACTGTGGGTGAAACCAAACTGAGATTAACATTTACATTTTGATATGTGCCCATGGGTATCAACAAAAAAAATGAATGTATCCTAAAATGCTATTTCTTTTTTTTTCTACTTAGCACCATTCTTTTACAAATTGAGCTGGCTTAGATACATCAGGAATATCTCTCATATCAAGACAGAAATTAGAAAAATCATGACAAAAGCAAAACTCTTATCATAAGCCCTCATAGTTCTGTAATGTTATGTTATGATTCTTCTCCATTTCAAATTGTCAGTTAATTCTCTACATCAACCACACTCAGGTACACTTTCAATCCTTGATATTTTTAGGTTTTATTTGCATTATGTCTCCTTAAGCCTTTTTAATGTAGAGATACTCGTATTCATTTTCAAAAAAATTTGAGAAAGAATCTAACGTGCACTTGTCATAAAATGTGCTCATAGGATATGAGTTAAGACAGATGTAAATTATTTATCTTTCTCCTTTCTCAATGAATGAAATGAAAAAGATCATTGCAGTTCTTATAAAGATGCATCAAAACCTCATAAAATGCACGCTAATAAGAAGTAAACAAGAAATGGTGCTGGAAAGATTACTTAGTGGGTAAAGTGCTTGTTGTGAAAGCATGAGGACATTAACTTGGAAGACCAGCCCACACATAAAATGTGGGTATGACAGTATGAACCTGTAATCCAAGCACTGGGAAGATGGTGACAGGAGGATCCCTAGGGCATGCTTTCCAACTAATCTAGCAGAATTAGTGATATCTATGTTCAGCAGGAGACCCTATCACAAAAAGTAAGGTGGAAAACAACTAAGGCAGATACCTGATATTGACCTCTGGCTTCCACACAAGCACACATATGAACCCCCACATGTCTGAACACACATAACCACATGGACACAATGCACTTATTCTGTTGCCATTACTTTCTTGCTGCTGGGATAAGCATCGAACCAAAAGCAACTTATAGGAAGAAAGGGTTTATTTCAGGCTTACAGAATCCGGGAAGTAGCATCATGTCAGAAAAAGCTGGCTCACTTCCACATATTCATAGCAGAGAGCAACTACCAATATCAACAAACATGAACATCCACAGCTCAACTGGCTCTGAACACACCTCCGGGCTGGACTACAAGACCCCTCCTTCAGCAGGCTGCTAGAATTAATTAGGAAGCTTACCTTAATAAAAAATTCCTGAGGCTAGGGGGGACATACATTCACATTCAAACCAAATGTAACTTAAATTGGAAAATAAAAAATAAATAAGAAAACACATTCAGAATATTAGGAGAGAGAAGTATTAAATCTGAAAAGTCAGGAAACTTGGACGAAAAAGTTAAAGTTTACCTGTCATATGATAAGAAATAATATTTCATACCACTTTAATAAAATTGCATGAATGTTTCAGTATCATTTCTGGATTAAATGAATTCATATAGGGATTGGGGTGCAACCAAGTAGTACAATACTTCTCTGCCATTTGGGGGGCTCTGAATTCAATCCCTAGTGTTCCACAACTTATTAAATAAATTCATATTTATTTATGCTATCAATTGTTTTTCAAAGAATATGGCTGCTATATGACTTGGGTAATTTATTTAGCTTTTTTGTAAAAGAGGCTCTTTCTTTTCTTTCTTTCTCTCTTTCTTTCTTTCTTTTTTTCTTTCTTTCTTTCTTTCTTTCTTTCTTTCTCTCTTTTCTTTTCTCTTTCTTTCTTTCTTTCTTTTTTTCTTTCTTTCTTTCTTTCTTTCTTTCTTTCTTTCTTTCTTTCTTTCTCTCTTTTCTTTTCTCTTTCTTTCTTTCTTTCTTTCTTTCTTTCTTTCTTTCTTTCTTTCT
>PVHP010024931.1:0-25976 GCA_004024765.1 Zapus hudsonius
ACTTTTTCTGAAGGTAACTTGAGGTGTTGTTTGAGCATCTATAGAGTTAGCAACATAAAAGCCTCCCTTCCTCTTGCTGGGATCCAATTCTTGATAGAATGAGCTGAGTCAGAGCAAGGAACAAAAAAATAGTGTTGGGGCGCTTGGCAAGAGGGAAGTCTGTGTCTCCCATATTCAGCCTCCGGGTTTCTCTTAGTGGAGAGAAGCTGGGGACCATGTTTGGTTCTGTATGCATGGCCTGTGCTTCATCCTCTTCCTCTTCCTCCCGCCTTTCTTCGCTAGCACTGATCACTGAATTTCCTAGGCCAAAGAATTCTTTCTTTTTTTTTTAAACTGGAAAATTTTGGCGAAATGTCACAATGTTCTAGTGTCCCAAGAACTCAACATACTGGGCCTCAGAAGCTTTCCAGGGGAGAGACAATAAGACCACAGTCTGTACAGAGCCTTCTGTGTGGCTTTGACAGTGAGGACACAAACAATCACTTTAATGTCATTTGCTAGAACTAAGCTGGTTTTGCGGCTGCTTCTTGGTGGCAGTTTTTCACTACAGCATTCCATCTGAATTTGTACAAATATTGTTTCCATTAAGAGAAAAGGCTTGTGTCCCAAAGGTAACACTTCCTATATTCCGTTTGCCACTTGTCACTTAGAAGTTGTAGCACGTTGAACGGTGACTCCCGAAAAGATATGCCATGGGGCTTGTGAATGTGATCTTGTCTGGAAACAGGACTTTGGGGTGAGACCATAGTTCACCCTGGATTATTCTGGTGGACCCTAAGTCCAATGACAAGCGTCCTTAGAGTAGTCAGGAGACACAGGTGGATGGGGCAGTCAATGGACACCTGTTGTGGTAGTTTGAAAATGTATGTCCCCCACAGACGTAGGTGTTTTAGTAAAACTAAGCCTGTAACTTGGGTCTCCAGCTGTTATCAACAGCTGCCTGGCTGGAGGAGGTGTCACTGGAGGTGGATCCTGGGTCTACCCCAAAAGTGTATTTGGGGGTGGATCTGATTCCCACCCAAAGGTGTGGAGAGCAAGTTTGTGCTCTGGCTGGGTTTGTGTGTGCTGGTGCTGGTGTTTTGCTTGCTGCAGTTTTTCCCTCTGCTTGGATCTGTGAAAGGGAGCCAGCTCCTTCCACCATTGATGGGACTTCCTCTAGATCTGTAAGCTTGAAATAAAACCTTTCCTCCCATCAACTATCTGGTTTGGATGTTCATTCCAGCACTTTGGAGCTGTCTGCAGCGCCTGGGGCAGCAAAAGCTGGAAGAGGGAGTGAAGAGTTCTTTCCTAGAGACTTTAGAGGGAGGCAGAAGGACCTGAGTTTAGATCCCTGATGTTGGAGAGGAAGAAACAGGATGATCACTGGGGCTCACTGGCCAGTCAGTATAGCTAATTTGGTGAGCTCTTATAGGCCAGGGACAGACGGGGCATTCGGTGGGGACACAGGTGTCATGGGCTAGGAGATGATGAACCCATATTGAGAGAGGCTGCTGAAAGCAGGGAGGAAGCCAGGGAGTTACTGTCCTAGGGAGCAGATGGAAGAGCACCCAGAGAGAAAGGGAAGGCTTGGACTGAGAGGGGGAAGGGGCAGGAGAATCAAGAAGGGAAAGTTTCCAGAAATGACCAAGTGTTCTATGGCCATCGTCTGTGGCCACGACAAGGAGCAAAATCCATGCGTGACATTTGCTAAAGACTCAACATCTTTATTCAGTTAATCAATATTTGTTGAAGGCCTACTGAGTACAAAGCCCTGATCTTGGCCCTGGCAATTGACTAGTGAGTAAAACAGCTCCAACCCCTGTCTTTGTAGATTTAACTGGATAGCTAATAAGATAGACCGCAAATAACACATGAAAGGAATGCACAGGGCTGAGGGCAGAGCTCAGTGATAGAATGCTTGCCTAGATGAACAAGCCCCTTGGTTTGAGGTCAGGTACTGGAGGGGGCGAGAAACAGTGGTAGAGGGTGGTAAGAACATCTCATAAGAAGGTGATGATAAAAAAGTGAAGAAATGAGCTACTTGGTTGTCTGGGTCGGAGCAGTCAAGGTAGAGAAAAGATCAGACTAAGTGTGGTAAAGGGTTGACAGAGTCCAGCTGGGCTGGGGAGATGGCTCAGTTGGTAAAGTGCTTGCCTGTGGAACATGGGAACCAGAGTTCGATTCCTAGTCTCAGGCATATGCCTAGAATCCCAGTGCTGGGGAGGCAGAGACAGGAGGGTCCCTGGGGCTCACTGGTCAACCAGCCTAGCCTAATTGGTGAGTTCCAAGCCAGTGAGAGACCCTGTCTCAGAAAAAATAGCATCTGAGGAATGTTGTCCTCTAGCCTCCCCAATAACACACACACACACACACACACACACACACACACACACACACACACTTAAATAAGAGATAAATTCAATCCCTTGCATCATCAAAGGGAGTGTGTGGGGGGAGAGAGATGCATACAAAAGGATGCCATGACATTCTGGCTTCTGTAATGCCCTCACCATATAAGCAGACATATGGGAGGATGTATTGTGAGCCAGCTGGGCACCGAGGGGAGAGAGTGCTTCTTCATGGGACAGTGTGAAGTTCTGAGAAGCCATGACATCCAAGCCCCACTGTTTCCAAGAACTCTGAGCCTGGGCAGGGAGAAGAGCATTGTGGGAGGAATCATGTAGGTGTCTGTGGAAACACAGGATTCCCAGGGCTGAGGGCAGGGGTGGGTGAGTGCAGAAACAGGTCAGAGAGGGAGGCTGGTGCCAGACCATTCAGCAAGGTGTCACACATCCTCCATGACTCAAACTGAATGTGTTCAAACTGAGCTGGCCATCTTCTCCGGGCCCTTCACCCATGGGTCCATAGCTTGTGAAAGGGCTCATCACCCACAAGCTACTGCACACGGGATCATCGGACATGATGCTGCCTTCCCTTCTCCGAACCTCCCCAAATCCCCACCTGTCCTTGCCCGGTCCTTCCTCTCCTCTGCACTTCACCTGGAACCTCCTGGCTCTCAGCCTGGCCCGCCTCAGCTCTGTTCTCTATGTAAAGCTGGGAAATCCACCTAACCCTATGGTCTGCACCAGCACCATCAATCATTCCCAGGGGTTTATGAACCCTGTGAGATGCAGCTGCTGACCACAACACTGCACACAGGGAAGGGCTAGCTCATAGTGGAAGGTGGGAGCCTGATGAGGCTCCATACAGACATCTTCTGGGCAGCTCTGGGTTTCAGTGCTGCAGTTGCTGCTTCTCTCCATGAACCCAAGTGTTATTCTTTTTATTTTTTGGGGAGTATAGTTGCCTTTCTCCTCCTCCTCTTCCTCCTTTGCATTTTATGAGTTTCCCAGCCCATCAAACATTCTATCTCCACTACACTGTTGATTTCTCTACTACCTCTAGTCCCTACCGAGACCTCTGGGGACCACCTTCCCGGTTGCCAAAGCTCTTGTCTGGTACTTTTCTCAACTGTTCTCCTGGGTTGGATGGTATTTTTGTTCTTGCTGGGTTTTTTTTTGTTGTTGTTTGTTTGTTTTGTTTAGTTTTGAGACAGAATTTATGACCCTCCTGCCTTAGCTTCCCAAGTGGTGGGATTTCAGGTATGCACAATTTTTAGAATCCTCTAGAGGAACAGAACTGATGGAATGGGTATGTGCTTTAAAAGAGACTTATCAAGTTAGTTCTCAGGATAGGAGCTGGGCAGTCAACAATAGCTGTCTGCAGGCTTGTTCATCCAGGAACCCTTGAGCTGCTCAGTCTATGAAACTGGATGTGGGCTGGAGAGCTGGAGAACCTGGTATTTGCTCAGTCCTCAAGGCTGGATGCTTTAGCAGTCCCAATCTGGAACCGAAGGCCTGGAAGATTCCTAGAGAGCTACTGGTCCTCAGTACACATTGGAAGGCTGATGAAACTCAGTTCCAATGTCCGCACAGGATAGCTGAGACAGAGCAGATGCAGGCACCACTGAGTAGCAGCACAGACAGCAGTGAAAAGGCAAGGAGTTCTTTCAGAGCTTCTTTGTATATAGCCCACCCCCAGAAGGGCCATCCATTCTGGAGGAGGTCTTCCTCCGCCGGTTATTCCTTCCTGGAAACACCTGTAGACCACCCACAGGGCATGCCTCTTACTTGAGTCCTAATCTGATCAAGTTGGCAACAGAATTTAACTGTCACAACCATGCAACCACCGTGCAGGAATTTCCTTTTTGCCAACTTAAAAAATTATTTGTGTGTGTGTGTGTGTGTGTGTGTGTGTGTGTGTGTGTGTGTGTGCAGGTGCACGCATGCCATGGCCCACATGTGGAGGTCAGAGAACAATTCATGGATCAGTCCTCACTTATCCACCTCACTTGAGGCAGAGTTTCTAGATCTGTGGGCTTTGCTCTGCTATTCTTTTCTGTACTAGCCATGAGCTTCCAGGAAGTTCCTCTTCCTCCACCTCCCATCTCATTTTCACAACAACAAACATTGGGGGGAAGGAAGAGAGATTTCCTTCCCCTGGAGCTTTCTTACATCCTGCCTCCTACTGAGAGGGCTGCCCTCTGGAGGAAGGGCTCACTCTGGAGGAGGGACTTCTTCCTTTGGTTAATCCTTCCTGTAAGCAACCTCAGAGACCCACCCAAGATTACTAAACAGGTCATGTTATCAACAAAACAAAACCATCACAAGGTGTTTAGATGGTTCTTTAGAAAGAAAAATTACTTTTTGCTGCACTTCACTTGTGTGTGTGTGTGTGTGTGTGTGTGTGTGTGTGTGTGTGTGTGTGTGTGCTTGTCTTAGGAAGTTTCCCAAAGTCTATATTTTGATGACTATACTCCTGCAGTTCCTGTGTATGAATTATTAGATGTAGAGTCTTAATCTATTCAGGTTGAATTATTTTGGAGGTTTCTTCATGGGTAGCAGTCTGCGCTTTCACAATGAGACACATTAGGCTGGCTTATCTCTCTGCCATGATGTGAGCAACCATTGATGAGTATATGCCACGGACCAGCTCGGCCGGAGTGCTGGGACGGCAGGATCAGGGCCTTGGAGAAGTGGGCAGGGATTCGGCTGAGAGACAAACAGACACAAACTCAAGGAGAGTGCATCTGAGTGCGATTTTACTGAGCATTTGTCAGAGTTATAGACAGTCGATTATTGTAATAGTATTCTTTGATTATACAGGCAGTTACAGTTTCTTTGAATAATTAAACCAAGAATTTCAGCAAGGTACATGAGAATAGACAATAGAAAAGCACAGATGATTATCACGTAAATGGTTTCTACACAAAACTGTGGTTAGTCAGGCCAGGCCTGACTTGGTGCTTGTTTTTCAATTTAAACATTTTGTGGTTTTCAGCCATTAAGAATTTGTTTTTAAGGTTTACCATGATATTCTCTTTTCCTTAATGTTAACCCATCTGTCACCTTTTTTTCATAGATACCTGTATAAGGCAATGGAGCATCAGTGGGCTCAGGGAGTTTTCCTTTTACTACCAGTTTCTTTTTGGTCTTTTCTTATAACTCTCTCAGTTCTAGGAATCTCTTTCTTAATACCTTCCCTTAATAAGTAATTCTTCTATTGTAAGTCATCTAGGACTCTTCCCAAAAGTCCTTTAGCTGTTTTCAATCTCTCAATTGCTCTTAATAATGGGGGAGTGACTGAAGGAAAAACTTTATTTTCATTTTCTCTTGGGAAACAAATCATCATAGTTTATTCCCTGTTTTTGTGAAGGTGGACTCAATGAACTAGAAAGAAACACAGTGAGTTAGAGCCATGAGCAGGTATTATGAGGATCAGAGCAATAAGGGAGCAGCCGAGAACACAAAGACATTGAGTGCACAGCCTGTTCCAACGGGCAGACTTCCTTGAAGCAACTGCCTCAGTCTATGCAATTTCTCGCACAGACTCCGTCAGAGTTGGCGTGACAAGTATACATAGGTCATTATTTTATACTGAGGATTAAAACATGATGATGCCATATTTGAATGCTATCAGTATTGCTTATTAATTGCAAACTTTTGGGTTCTATTTGTTTTTGCTTTTTAAAATATTTATTTTGGGCTGAGGAGATTGCTCAGTGGTTAAAGGTACTTGCTTCCAAAGTCTGCCAGGCTGAGTTCAATTCCCCAGAACCCATGTGTAGTGGTTTGGTTCAGGTATTCCCAATAAATTTAATGTGTTACAAATGCTTGATCCCTGGCTGATGGCAATTTGGGAATTGGAACCTTGTTGGAGGTGTGTTGTTGGGCCAGGCTTATGGGGGTAATAGCTGGCTTTCCCTTGCCAGTTTTTGGCACACCTTCCTGCTGCTGTTTGCAGTGCTGTGGTTGAGGTGATGTCCCTCTGCTCATGTCGTCATTTTCCCTGCCATCATGGAGCTTACCTTCAAGTCTATGGTCCAAAATAAACCCATTTCCTCCATAAACTGCCTTTTGGTTGGGTTCTTTGTTGCAGCAACAAGAAAGCTGTCTACAACAGTTTTGGTACCAGAGAGTGGGATCTGTGGTTGCTGCTAGAACCCTGATTCTGTGGCTTTGGCCTTTTGCAACTGATATGCAGGAGGAGACATGTGGATGAATTTGAAATCTCAGCCTAAGAAATGCCTTGCTATAAGTACAGCTTGATGGATCATTCTGGTCCTAGTTGAAAGATCCGAATGCAGTGAAGAATGCAGACTCTTTTGAAGTCTGAATGCTGAATGCTGAAGGAGGTTTCCTTTTTTTCAAAGTCAGCTTATTTCCCCCTGGTTAACAAATTGATAGTCCACCTGGTACTATGGAGTATAACAAATGCAGGAAAGAAGGTCATGGTTTTTTTTTTTTTGGAAATGGCCATGGGCAGTGTGAAGTAGGCATGTTGGAGCGCCTGCATGGAAGCCTGATGGAGCCATGCAGATGAACCGTAGATTGCAGTGGAGACCCAATGGAGATGCCAGGACCATGGGATGGCTGCCAAGGAGAGCTCCAGCAGTGGATGAACTTTTTCCTGGCTGTGAGTAGCCAAGCTGGAGGGGTGGAATTGGAACTCCAGAGAGAATTTTGGACTTGGAGTTATAGAGTTTGATGTTGGCCCTGTTTGTTTTAAATCTTGTATTGATTCAGTCTATCTTTACTATGCTCAGTGCTATCTTTTGCAGGGTGAATTTGTTCTATGTCATTATGGTTTCTTTTGGTATTGTGGCTCAGTTGAAATACCTTGGATTATGAAATGTTTGAATATCATTGGGATGTGTGGGGTCATCTGTTGCTGCTGGAACCCTGATTCTGTGGCTTTGGCATTTTGGAATTGATATGCAAGAGGAATATGGACTGAAAGGAAACCTCGTCCTATGAGGTGCCTCGCAGTGAGTACAGCTTGATGAGCCATTCTGGTCAGAATTAAAAGACCTGAATGTAATGAGAACTATGGACTGTGAGGTTTGGCTTATGAGGGTGAGGAAGAACTTTGTCAGGACTGTGCCAGAAGCAGTTTGTGTGAGAGGCTTCCTGTGTTCTGCCTGCCTGTGTCCTGAGAACCTGTGCAGGGTTGTTTTACGTAAAGATGGACTGGTGTGAGCAGATGGAGATGGCACAGAAAGAAAGATCGTTGGGTCGAAACTGCTGCCCGTTCACCTGCAATTGTTTGAGAGATTACAGCCATTGAGATCGGGCCAGGTGGTCTGCATTGGAACAACAGGAAGAATGCGGACTTTTTGAAGTAAGGGGCTGAATGCTTTGTTCCCCCCCTGGATTAACAAGTTGGTAGCCCACCTGGTTCTGTGGAGTATGGAAAATGTAAGAAGAGAGGGTCATTGGATTTGCAACACAGTTTTGTTTTTGAAAAATGGCCATTAGCGTGTGAAGCAGGTGTGCTAGGTTGCCTGCATGGAGCCCGATGGAGCCACGAGGATGAACTGTGGGTTGCAATGGAGACCCAAAGAATTCCAGGACTATGGATGGCTACCAAGGCGAGCTGCCAGCACTGGATGAAATTTTCCTGGACTGTGAGTAGCTGAGCTGGAGTGGCAGATTTGAATCTCCAAGAGACTTTTTATTGGTTAGGATCATTGAACTTGGAGTTAGAGATTGATTCTGCCCTGCTTGTTTTAAATCTTGTATTGGTTCATTCTATTTTTGCTGTGCCTCATGTTTTGCAGTGTGAATGTTCTGTGCCATTACGGGTTTATTTTTGGTATTATGGCGCAGTTGAAAGCTGCGGGGACTTAAGAGTTGAGTTGAACACATTATATTTACATCATGTATGATTATTAGTTTGTGGGGGTCAGGAGTGGACTGTCATGGTTTGATCCAGGTGTCCCCCACAAACAAATTAATGTGTTCTGGGTCCTCAGCTGATGGCAGTTTGAATTTTACAACCTCGATAGAGCTGTGTTGTTGGGGGTGGTCTTATGGGGATTATAAACCAGCTTCCCCTTGCCAGAGTTTGGCACACCTTCCTGCCGCTGTTTGCAGTGCTGTGACGTAGGTGATGTCCACCCCTCTGCTCATGCCATCATTTTCCCTGCCAGGATGGAGTCTCCCCTTGAGTCCTTAAGCCAAATAAACCTATTCCTCCACTAGCCGCTTTTGCTTGGGTTCTTTCTGCGCAACAACTAGAAAGCTGACCACAACAAGATGGATTAAAAAACTGTGGGATTTTTTTTTTTTTTGGTTTTTTTGAGGTAGGGTTTCGTATAGTCCAGGCTGACCTGGAATTCACTATGTAGTCTCAGGGTGGCCTTGAACTCACGGCAATCCTCCTACCTCTGCCTCCCAAGTGCTGGGATTAAAGGTGTGCGCCACCACACCTGGCTGTGGGAATTTTTAAAGTCAAACTAAATGCAATACATTTTATATCATGTATGATTATCATTTTATGGGGACCAAGGGCAGATGAGAGTGATTTGATTCAAGTGTCCTCCATAAACTTAATGTGTTCTGAATGCTTGATCCCCAGCCAATGGCAGTTTTGGAATTGGAACCTTGTTGGAGGTGTGTTGTTGGGGGTGGGCTTATGGGGGTTATAAGTCAGCTTCCCCTTGTCAGTGTTTGACACACCTTCCTGCCGCTGTTTGCAGTGCTGTGGTGGTGATGTCACTCTCTATTCACGCCATCATTTTCCCTACCATGATGGAGCTTCCCTTTGAATCTATAAGCTAGAATAAATCCATTCCTCCACAAGCTGCTTTTGTTTAGGTTCCTTCTGCACAGCAATGAGAGAAAGCTGACTACAGCAAACCAGATGCACAAAGTGGCACATTCATCTGGAATTCATTTGCAATGGCAAATGGCCCTGGCGTTCCCATTTTCTCTCTCCCTTTCTCTGCTTGCAAATAAGTAAAAATATTTTTTAAGATTTGCCTATTGTTGGGTGTGTGTGTGTGTGCCCTGAGCACTTGAGTGCACGTGGGCACACATACCACCATGTGTGTGGAGGTCAGAGGACAACTTTCAGGTGTTGATCCTCACTTTCCACTTTATTTGAGGCAGGGTCTCTCATGGTTCACCTCTGTACGCTAGCTAGTCCTCAAGCTTCCGAGAAATTCTGTTGTCTCTGCTTCCTTTTCTCACCCTCAGCATGCTGGGATTATAAACTCACCACAGCTTCTGGCTTTTACATGGGGTCAGGGTATCCAAACTCAGGTTCCCAGCCAGGCTTTTGAGACACTTTATCCACTGAGTCATCTCCCCAGAATTATTTTTGTTTTTTTTTTTTTTGAGAGCCTCTCAACATAATCTAGACTGGCCTTTAAAAAAAAAGAGAGAGAGAAAATTTTACATACTGAATTCCAGGTCAGCCTGGGCTAGAGAGAAACCCTACCTCAAAAATAAATAAATAAATAAATAAATAAATAAATAAATAAATAAATAAATAAATATAAAAGGAAAAAAGAGAGGAATTTTCCCTCATGTGTTTTAGTGGCCTGGAGTTCCTATGGAAAAGGTAGAATAAATTTTTGTTTCTTCCCCATCTTATTTAGCTTTAAATAAAGTCTGCCAAATGTAAACTACGAGGCTTAAATTCTTTTCCTTACAGCTTCAAAGAATGTGCTCCCGACCATCTCCAGTGATGCTCACATCATCCCTTCTGATGTAGCCAAAATATCTTTCATTTGGTTCGAAGCCTCTTGCCAAGACTTCTAGAACGAAGAGACGTTCTACCTCCATCATCATATTCTCTCTCTCTTTCTCTCTCTAGAGTGAGGCAAGGTTTCACACTAGTCCAGGCGGCTTTGAACTCACAGCAGTTCTCCTACTTCAGTCTCCTAAGTGTTGGATTTAAAAGTGTGAGCTGGGCTGGAGAGATGGCTTAGCGGTTAAGGCCTTTGCCTGCAGATGCACAAAGTGGTGCATGTGTCTAGAGTTTGTTTGTAGTACCTGGAGGCCCTGGCATGCTCTCTCTCTCTTTCAAAACTAAATAAATTAAAAATTTAAAGGTGTGAGCCACCACACCAGGCTCCTTTATTTTTGCATGTTCATGCCTGTTTGTATATATGTGGCTGCACAGGTAAGCATGTACATGTCTGCTCGTGACATGTGGAGGCCAGAGGGCAGCCTCAGGTGTCACCTTCAGGTACACCATACACCTCTATCTTTTAAAATATTTTTATTTATTCTACAGAGAGAAAGAATGGGCACACCAGGTACTTTTGCCATTGTACACAAATTCCAGATGCCTGTGTCACTTTATGTATCTAGCTTTACGTAAGTACTAGGGATTTGAATCCTTAAAGGCAGCTTTGGCAAGCAAGTGCCTTTAACAGCTAAGCCTCCTCTCCAGCCCTGTGTACCTCTTTTTGAGACAGAGTCTTTCATTGGCCTCACCAACTAGAGTAGACTGGCTGACCAATGAGCTCCAGGGATCCTCCTGTCTCTGCCTCCTTGGCACCGAGATTACACACACCTATTGGTATGCCAGGCAGTATGCCAGGCTCACAAGATAAGCATTTTACCAAGTGAATCATTTCCCCAGGCCCAATTTCCTCTTCTATATTTCCCACCCTCTGTCTGGAACAGTTTCTCACTGATACTGGGTTGGTTATTTGGCTATGTCTTTCAGTCATTGGAGAAAAATGCATTTATTTAAGGGTAAGACACATCATTAAGCCGTTTCTGCTTCCTGGTCACGATATGAGCTGTTCTGCCCCACACAACCTGCATGCCAGGATGGACCAAACCCTTGGAAACCAAGACTCAAAGCAAATAATGCCTCTCTTTTAGAAGAAGAGGAAGAAGAAAAGAGGAGGAGGAAGAAGAAGATGAAGAAGCAATAAATCTGGGGGCTGGGATGTGGTTCAGTTGGTAGAGGCATGAAGCCGGGCCTCGAGACACATGCCTGTAATGTGCACTTGGGAGGCAGAGGCAGGAGGGTCAGAAATTCAAGGCCATCTTCAGCTGCACAGCAAGTTTGGGATTAGCCTAGGCTACACGAGACCCTGTCTTATTAAAAACTAATAAACCACCAAGAAAATTACCCCTGGTCCACACTTAGGGGGAAGGATGGTGAGACCTGCTCAGTGTTCAGATGGTTGTCTGTCTTCTGTATTCCCGCCCTCCTTGGCTTCTGTGCCTCTGTTCAGAGCCCAGAGGGGCATCTGGGCGGGAGTCTACAGCCCTCCTCCTGATGGCCCCAGACTGGAGCGCGCTCTCAGGATATATCCTTAACCCCTAAGCACTCACCTCCCTGTTTGTCTTCTACAAGTTTGTTGAAATTCTTTTTCTGCAAATCTCCTTTTCATGTTGTAGCAGACCAAAATAACCTTTAAATTTTTCTATGGTAGTCAGGGTTTTCTAGAGGAAAATAATTGATAGAATGAATATACATTGGTGAATATCAATTGATGAATATAAATTAGGTTGGCTTACACAATACGGCCCGACAGTCTAATATTAGCTGTCTGCAGGATGGAGAGTCCACAAGGCCTGATACCTCAGCAGTCCCGATCTGACACTGAAGGCCTGAGGGTTCCTGGAGAGCCGCTGCTCTTCAGCCCACATCAGGAGGCCAAAGCTGAGTTCTGACGTCAGCAGATGACGTCAGCAGAGGGTGGATACTCATCAGCAAGGGAAAAGCAGAACTGATGTTCCCTCAGACTTCTTTATATCTGGGCTGTTGCTAGAAAGGCCGCCCACTCTGGGGAAGGGTCTTCCTCCTTCAGTGAATCCTTCTAGAAAATTCCCTTTCCGACCTGCCTAGATTCGTGATGCCATCGAGCTGACAAGTTACTGTACTGTAATGGATCTTGGATAGAGAGGAGATAAACAGGGACTTTTCCTTGTCTTCCAGGGCTCTGCCTCTGACCCCAGGTAGCTCTTTCCTTACCTCCCAGCACCGCTTTGAGCCTGGGTAACTCCTGCTAACCTTCCAGGCTGTGCACCTTCCTTGACAGAGTGCTGGTGACCTTCACCTGGATCGGGTTCCCTTATCTGTGCACCAGCCACATTCTGCATTTTCTGCAGCCCCACGTGTAACAGTTAAGCCTATTGTCAACTTGATCAGATCAGGAATCACGTAAGGGACAGGCTTCTGGGCAGGTTACGAAACAAACCCCCAGCAGACTGCCTGTGGGTGGGCTTGCTTGTCTGAACTTTTTTTGGCCACACCCTTCTGCAGAAGTAAGCAATGCCTTTGGGTTGGGTAGTCATTCTCGAATCCTAGACTCATTTCTAAGGATGTGAGGGAGACTGATGAAACTTGCTGGTGGAATCCTCAAGAAGAAAACCCCCTGGACTCAGAGAGGATAATGCCTGGGCTGAGATGTCCCTGAGACCACAGTCAGGATCTGATGCCCCTTTAAAGAGAGGTGAAGGAAATGAGACTTGAAGACGTTGCCTGTTTCTGTCTCGTGACAACAGCAGACTATGTGCCATCTGCTGAGAAGGAAATGCAAATGAAGGGAGGTATGCTCTGAGTTTGCACAAGCAAAGGTTTCCAGGCAAGAGGTGATCTGAGACTGCTTGGGAGGGAGCTGCAGGCGTTCATCTTCCGCCTAGGGGACGCCTGCACCTGCCGCTGGGACAGGTGGTGACATCATCTCAAGAGAAGGCAGCAGCAAGGAACCATTGTCCTGGAGGGGGCAGGGGAGCATTTAAGAGGAGAGAGAGAGTTTCAAGAAATAAGGACATCACCTGGGACCACAACAAGGAACAAAGTCCATGAATGACATCCGTCAAATGAGCCCAGAAACTTTATCCCCTTAACCAATAGTTGTTGAAGGCCTACTAAGTGCCAAGCCCCGATCTTAGCCCTGAGGATCTCCAGTGAAAAAAAAACGGTCCCCAAACTCAGCTGTGGAGCTCACTATATATAGGGGAAAACTGACGACAAATAAGAGAAATAAAAGACATGCAAAGGTCTGGGACATAGCCCAGTGACAGGGTGTTTACCTAGCATGTACAAGATCCTGGGTTCAAGTCCCAGTGTGAAAAAAGAAAGCAGGCCAGGCATGGTGACAAACACCTTTAATCCCAGCACTCGGGAGGCAGAGGTAGGAGGATTGCTATGCATTTGAGGCCACCCTGAGACTACATAGTGAATTCCAGGTCAGCCTGGGCTACAGTGAAACCCTAATTTAAAAAACTAAAAATATGGAGAAATAAATAAAATGTGCAGTGTGTTCAAAGAAGAGAAGAAGAAAGAAAAAGAAACAGAGCCGGGAATGCAATGCGGAGAAAGTTGAGATTCCTTAGAGGCCCCTTGAGAAGGTGACTAAGAAATGACTCGGTCAGGCTGGGGGTGGTCAAGGGTCCTGAAGGACCCAGCGTGAGGACAGGAGGGTCGCTCAGCTGGTAAACTGCTTGTCCCAAACGCATGAAGATCTGAGTTGGAGCCCCAGGACTATGAGAGATCCCAAGTGTGGTGGCCCACACTTGGAATTCCAACACTGGGGGGCGGTGGGTGGAGGCAAATGGATTCTTAGAGCTCACTGCCCCAAAAGTCCAGCCTGACTGATGACTCGTGCCTCAAAAAGAAGAAAGATACCAAGGTGGACCTCCGCATGCATATGACCCCCCCACAAACATGCAAACACACATACAAGCACATGACACACACAGGTACCCAAAATGAGAGTCCAGTGGGGCTGGGAGAGAGCAAGGTGTCAGAGAAACCATGAGGAGCTCTGGTCTTGTCCAAGTCTGCTGGCCATTAGAAGGACCTCAGCCTTTGCTGTGATGGACATAGAGCCATTGCAGGTTTGTGACAGGTTCTGATGTGTGCCTGTGTACAGTCACTTACTGAACAGAAACACTGACATTGAAAGGCCATGCTTTTTACCCCAAGTTAATGCTAGGCATTTGGAGGTCCAGTCAGTCAAGATCAAAATTTTCACGGGTTGGATAGTGGGGAGGAGCCAGGGAAATGGCTCAGTGTATAAAGCACTTGTCTCTCAAGCCAGGGTCCCTGAGTTTGATCCCCAGAAGGTTTCTATAATCCCAGCATGCTGATGGTGACCAGAGACAGGAGAATCTCCCCGGAGCTCAAGGTGAACGCTGCAAAGACAAGAGTGAGATCCATGGAGAAACCCTACCTCAAATGAGGTGGGAAGGTGAGGACCAACCCCAAGTGATCCTCTGACTCCAGGCATGTGTCAGCACTCACACACACACGAACATGCTCACATACATAGACACACACGTGCATATACACATAAAATAAATTTTAAAAAGAAACAAAACATTTTCCTGTACCAGAACCAGTACAGCAAGCTTAGGCTTGCTGAGTTTCCACGTGCTGGAGAGATCCAGGACTTTGGCTCTTGTCTGGTGCCAATCCTCCCTACAAAGTGGAGGACCAGGCCAGGCCCACTGTGGGAAACAGGATGCTGGGGTAGAACTCACAAAATAACATGTACACCGGATGTGCCAGTGCACGCCTTTAGTCCCAGAACTCAGGAGGCAGGTAGGATAACGGCCTAAGTTCAAGACCAGCCTGGGCTACAGAGTGAGTTCCAGGTCAGCCTTTTAGAGACCCTGCCTCTACAACAACAGAAAAGACACTTATTTTCATGGTTTGTGTGTGTGCATCTATGTATGAGTATGGGTGCAGGTGTGCCATGGTGCATGTGTGGTCAGAGGGCGCCTGTTGGGTGCTGGTTCATGCCTTCCATCTCGTTTGAGGTGGGGAGGGATCATCTCATTCTTTTTTAAAATATTTTATTTATTCAATTTTCAAGAAGAGAGATACAGAGAGAGAGAAAGAGAGAGAGAGAGAGAGAGAGAGAGAGAGAGAGAGAGAGAGAGAGAGAGAGAGCGCACCAGGGCCACCACCTTGTGGGTCTGGCTTATGTGGGTACTGGGGAATTGAACTGGGGCCTTAGGCACTGGAGACAAGTGCCTTAACCACTGAGCAATCTCTCCAGCCCCCTTTTAAAAAATATTTTATTGGATCATCTCATTCTTATTGTTCCTCACTGCTATGTTTGCCAGGCTAACTTGTCCAAGAGCCTCCAGGGAATTTTCCTGCCTTCATCTCCTTTCTTCACACTCAGTGTGCGGGGGTTACAGACACCCACTATGGTACTTGCTTTTACATGGGGTCTGGGGATCTGAGCTCAGACACTCATGCCTGGGCAGCAGGTACTTTATAACACTCAGCCACCTCCACAGGCCATAGTCTGGGTGTTTTAAAAAATGATTTCAAACTCAGCTAGGTGTGGTGACACATATCTGTAATCCCAGCACTTAAGAAGGAGGGACTGAGACAGGGGGATTTAGTGAGTTCCAGGCCAATTTGGAGCGTTGATGGCATAGTAGTAAGCATACCTGCCTTCAGGCTAACTTGAACACACTAGGCTGGGTGATGGCTTGGGGTAAGTGCTTGCAGAACCTGAGTTTAGACCCCCCCAGCACCCCAGTAAATACCGGGCAGGGGTGGTGATCTGCCTGGCTTTGGAACAAGCTAGACTAGCCAAATTAGCAAGCTGTGGGTTCAAGTGAAAGACCTTGTCTCAATAAAAAAGGTGGAAAGCAATTTAGGAAGACACCCAACTTTGACCTCTGGCCTCCCACACGTACTCCCCACTCACATGTGTATGTACCCCCACTCACATGTGTGTCCACGCACACACAAACAAGCATGCCTACCACACACACACATGTAAGAAAAAAACTCAATTCCAAATGTGTTACTGCTATTATTTATTCTCTGTATGAACAAATGTGTCAACCTAGGAAGTAGGGCCAGGGAATCCTCCATTCTCCTTTGTATGTGTCTCTGATAGATTTGACTTTTTTCCTCAGGGATGATATCTAATATTACTGAGAAAAGTGACAGGGGCCTAGTTCTGTGCGAATGGAGTGGTATCAGACTAAAGGAAGCCATTGGATTGGACCATTAAGGAGTCATCAGTGATCTCAACAAAAAAATTTCTTTCTTTTTAATTTTTTAAGTTATTATTTTCTACGTGTGTGTGTGTGTGTGTGTGTGTGTGTGTGTGTGTGTGTGTGTGTGTGCCCTTGTGGTACCCCATGCACTTGCCTGTGGCAGGGGTGCTCTCTGTGGTGGCCAAAGCCAGTGTTGCAATCAGCTTCGAGTTGCTGGACAAACACCCGACCAGAAGCAGTTTATGGAAAGCTTCCAGATTCCAGGGAAAACTCCATCAATAGCAGAAGAAACTGGCTCACATCCATAGATGCAAGTGGACAGCAATTACCAAAGAGCCAGCAAGCTGTTCAGAGCACAGCCAGCCAGAGCTCACTGCTCTCCACACTCCTCAGGGCAGAACTCCAAGATCCACCCAGGGACAGCTCTTCCCCAGTGGGCTCCCAGGGCTGGAGACACAGGACTTGAGCCTGAGTCTCTGGGGCCCCACACCCAAACTACTACAGCCAGAGTCCGCCACGGTGCTCTTCCACCTGCTCTGGGTTTTCCTTTATTTTCCAAGTAGAGTCTCACTCTAGCCCAGGCTGACCTGGAACTCACTCTGCAGCTCCAGGCTGGCCTCGAACTCACAGCGATCCTCCTACCTTAGCCTCTGGAGTGCTGGGATTAAAGGTGTGCGCCACCATGCTTGGCTTCTTGTGAATTTTGGTTTACTGGTTCTGATTCCAGATAATGCTGTCTTTCACAAGCCCAGCGGCTCCTCTCTTCTCGTGGCCATACCCGGCTGTTTACTCGGGAACTGGAGTCCAATTCTGGCATTTTCAGGCCTCCCCAGGCCCTCATGCTGTACAGTAACTGCACCTCACCACCGACTGGCAGGCTTTGCAAGCAAGCACCTTTAACGGCTGACCCAAGAAGTTTTCTTTTTTAAAATTACGCGAGTGTGAATGCACAATGCTGTGAATCTGGGTATACATGTTGGGGGGGATGGGGTGTAAGCCAAAGGACAATCTCTTTTTGAGACAGGGTCCCTCATTGGCCTGGAACTTGCGCCCTAGGCTAGACTGGCAGAGCCAGTGGGCTCCAGTGATCCACCTGTCTCCACCTCCCTGTCTTTGGGATTACAAGTGTACACCACCACACACAGCATTTATACATTGGTTCTGAGGATCAAACTCAGTTCCTCATGCTAGCAAGGCTAGCATCTTACTGACTGTTTCCCCAGCACAAGAACAGTTTTCTCGAGAGCTGGGGACTTAGTTCAGTGGTAGACACTTTCCTCACATGTTCAAGGCCCTGAGTTCCTCGTACTGCAAGAAACAGTGTTCTTGGAGGGTTTATTTTATGTTTGTTTTTTTGGTTATTTGAGGTAGAGTCTTGCTCTAGCCCAGGCTGACCTGAAATTCACTATGGATGAAATTTACTCAGGCTGGCCTCGAACTCCTGGTGATCCTCCTATCTCTGCCTCCTGAGTGCTGGGATTAAAGGTGTGTGCTACCATGCCTGGCTTTTTTCCTTGGAGGTTTGAAGACACAAGACTGATGGGCAAAAGACATAAGTGAGTTGAAAAATAGATTACTCAACCCTCGGAGGCTAGGCAGGAGGACTTGTCCTGGGTTTAAGGCCAGCTGAAGCTATATAGCGAGTGCCTATTTAAAAAAAAAATCAAGGAGCTTGAGGCATAGCTCAGTGACAGAATGCTTGCCTAGCATATAAAAATTTCTGGCATTAAGCCGGGTGTGGTGGTGCATGTCTTTAATCCCAGCACACAGGAGGCAGAGGTAGGAGGATCACTGTGAGTTCAAGGTTACCCTGAGACAAGATAGTGAGTTCCAGGTCAGCCTGAGCTAGAGTGAGACACTACTTTGAAAAACCAAAACAACAACACCAAAAAAATTTCTGGCTATGCTCTCCAGCATGGCAAATAATAATAATAATAATAATAATAATAATAATAAACCCTTTCAAGGTTTGGGTTGTCTAGGTAAATAGCTCAGTGGTAGAGTACTTGCCTAGCATGAATGAGTCCCTGGGTTCAATTCCTAGGGAAGGAAGGAAGAAAGAGAGACAGACAGACAGAGAGAAAGAGTAAATGCTTATCCTTCTAAGAAGCTGGGCAGGGCTAGAGAGATGGTTAAGGGACTTGCCTGCAAAACCAAACAACCCCAGTTCGATTCCCCAGTACCCTGTAAACCCAGATGTACAAAGTGGCCCATGTGTCTGGAGTTCCTTTGCAGCCCTGGTGTGTCATTTATTTCTTATCTCTCTTCTATCCCTCTGCTTGCAAAGAAAGAAGGAAGGAAGAAAGGAAAGAAAGAAAGAAAGAGAAAACCTGTTCATTCAAAAAGAGGGAGGAGGAAGAAGGGCAGAAAAGGGAAGAAGAGAGATTAGCAGGGTCTGAGGGGGTGAGAGCAAACCCAGGCTTTCAGCAGGAGGAGACTTGGGGTGTAGGTCTGACAAAAGGTTAGGCGAAGCAGGGAAGGAGAGATTTCAGTTATGGAAAAGAAGAAAATTCCCCAGAAAGAAGTTGGGGTGCTCCTTCCGTGGGGCTCAGGCAGTCTTGGGCAGGGTGCTCAGGGGCAGGTGGCTTGAAGGAAGGCTCAGGGGTGGCCTGGCCTGGCAGCTTGCTACACCCTAGCCCACCCTCCCAGCTCGACCTGGCTGGATTTTTCTGGCTCCCACTGTCTAGTGAGGACACGAATCAGACCTGCCTCATCCCTGGGGCTCCAGCACACAGTGGGGCCTTCCTTATGCCCATTAGATTTTCTCTGTGATCAAGAGGTCAAGGCCTTGGGCCAAGTGTGAAGAGATGGAATCATGGCTGGCACAGGGCGGTAGGAATTAATCCTCAGAGCAGCTGTGGTGAGGAATGGGCCAAGGAGGTGCCAAGGAACCAGGCTGGATTCCCAAGTCCCTCCAGGAGGCCTGCAGAGCACAGACTTCAGGGCGTACTTAGTGCTATTAGGTGGCAGGGCTTCTCCTCCTGCAGCTCTGAGCAGCACAGGGGCATGCAGAGAAAGCAGATGGGGTTCTTTGTACTGTGATTTGACCTGCTGTCATGCTCTCAGTGGGGACCTGGAAGAACTGTGTAGCTCCCCAAGGCCTGGCTGCAATCCTGGAGACTGTTTTTTCCTTGGGTGGGATGATTCTTTGTGTTGGAAGCTGTTGCTGCCCAGGGCAAATTAATATTGAAGTTCCAGTCCAAATGTCATGTCCAAGGAAGCCTTCGCTTTCCTTCCCCTCCTCTCCTCAGCCCCTGGGTGATGTATTTGTGTTGGGGTCCTCCAGGCCATCTGAGCAGGAGGTGTGGTCTTTCTGAGGTGGAGTTGTCAGATGTCCATTTTCAGGCTTTCAGAAGCCTGGCCCAGCCAAGGAGCAGGGACAATCGGGTTCTCCAGGGCACAGGGTTTTGAAGGTCAATTTATAAATAAATAAGTAAATAAAGCCAGGCATGGTGGTACACCCCTTTAATTCCAGCAGAGGTAGGAGGATCGCTGTGAGTTCAAGGCCAGCCTGGGGGACTACAGAGTGAGTTCTAGGTCATCCTGGGCTAGAGTAAGACCACACCTTAGAAAAGACAAAAAAAAAAAAACCAAGAAAGAAAAGGCAACATCACCTGAGGTAGGTAGGTAGGTAGGTAGGTGAGTGAGGCAGATACAAGGGAGCTGCTGGCACAAGGTGGCTTGGGACTTGGACTTGATAATTCTGGTGTTGGTGCCCTATGCTCAGGTCCCAGGGCTGAGAAAGACTCCAGGGGCTGTCTGACCAGGCTGTGGATTATTATTTAGTATTTCCGTACTTGCTCTCATGTTGAACTTTGAAGTCTGGCAGGCAGTAACCATGCCTTAGTCACCACATTGCCAATAGCACATAGCAAATGCCCAGTAAACCTGCTCTTCTTCCTCCTCCTCCTGTTTGAAAATAGTCCAGGTTGCTAGGCTGGACTCCATCTCACAGCAATCGTCCTGTCTCAGCCTCCTGAGGGCTGGGATTACAGATGTGAGTCGCCACTCTGGTTTATCAGTAAATCTTTGTTGTATAAAAGACTAAATAAAATGAGTGCTCAGTCTAGAGTCTAGATGGTTTGTTTGCCATACACCACGTGCTAAAGGCTTGGTGCCAGTCTGTGGCATTACTGTGGTGGAACCTTAGGACATGGCGCCTAGTGGAATGACACGGTCATTGTGGACCCTTAAAGGGATCCTGGGTCTAGGCCTTTCTCTCTCTCTCCTCTCTCTCTCTCTCTCTCTCTCTCTCTCTCTCTCTCTCTCTCTCTCTCTCTCTCTCTCTCTCTCCTTCCAGGCCACCTCTGTCACGTTTCCTGCCATAATGCGCTATGCCATCACAGTCACAAATCAGCAGGGCCAAGTGACCCCTAGACTAAAGCTACGAGCCCACATTAACCTCTCCTCCTTGTAAGTCTGCTTCCTTGGGTGTCTTGTCTCAGTCATGGAGAACCAATGAACACAGACTGTGGCTTCTGTAGTCAAAATGGCATCACCAGCAGTATCCTGAGAAGCTTGTGAGTCCGTCCCCTTCCCGGTAAGATGGGCTTTAGAGATGAGAAATTCTAAAGGCCCCAGTCTGTAACTTAGCAGAAAAATGAATTCTTCCCTTTAAAATGAGCTCAGTGTGACTGACCTGGAGTCAGGAGACTGATGAAGTCAGCCTGGCCCTCAGGCTCCCACCCAACAGCATTCTCCCCCTTTCCTGTCTAACAGGATTCTCGTTTGTTTAGATAGCGAGCTATGTGCCGGGCCCTAGGGGATAAGCCACGATTGTTTGTCCCACTGGGAGCTGTCACGGTGTCTTGCAGGCAAGCTGTCTGGAGATCACAGGCAGAAAGACTCACGGACCAACTTAGGGATTCCTTTTAAAACATCTAGTGACAGACTGACAGGGGATGTAGGATGCAACTGAATTGCTAGAGTGCACAAAGCCCTGGATTCAATGCCCAGTGCTGCATAAACAAGGCACATGGCCCAGTTCTAGCAGTCAGGGGGTGCAAGCAGAGGAGCAGAAGTTCAAGGTCGCCCTCGGCTATGGAGAGAGTTTGAGGCCAATCTGAGCTACATGAGACCTTGTCAGAGAGAGGGGGGAAGGAAGGAAGGAAGGAAGGAATAAAAGGAAAGGAAGGGGAAAGAAAGGAGGGAGGGAGGGAAGGGAAGCAAAGGGAAAGAGAAAAAAAGGATGGGAAGAAGGGAGGATGGAAGAGAGGGTGGAGGGAGGGGATTATGACCATGCTATATTGTCTATATGTATGGAGGTTGTCAATTTCAAGAAGAGTTGAAATGGACATAGAGCCTAAGCAAGCAGAAGGTGATCTCAGAAAAGCAGATGCAAGCACACTGGGCAGTAGCTAAAGCCCTGTGACCCAGCACACAGCTCATGAGCCCACACAGGAAGGAAGAGAACAGGGCCTTGCTGGGTCTCTGCGACAACAGCTGTCAGCCCCGAGTCAGCAGGGTCTTTACCTTGTTACTTGGAGTTGTTGGATCTGTAAGTAACACACCTGCATTCTGTCTGTCGCTTTTATCTGCTTAACACCATATGTTTCGTTCATTCTACATCTAGCATGCCTTACAAGTCATCAAGTTACTCTCTATACTTCACATAGCTTGGGAATTTTGTCTACTGGTGTTTTTTATTTGTTTGTTTTTCTTGCCTTCTCCAGCAGACTTACATATTTTTTCATCTAGCCGGCATGCCTTGCATCAGCCAGGGCCTACCTGTGGCAATCCAAGACCTACCACATGGCTCAGGTCTAATCGAAGGGAAGTGTGCTGCTTTTGTTACTGTGGCAAAATGCCTGACATAGACAACTTAAGAAAGAAGTTTACTCTGGCTCACTCTTCGGAGATAGGAGTGGGAACGGCTTTGTGGCGGTGGGAGTGTGTGGCAGAGCTCCTCACATGGCGACTAGACCAGGAGCCGAGAAATCCTGACTGGAACTGGAGGCAGCTGCAACCCAGTGACGCACATCTGATGCTAGGCCATATATACCCAAGGCTGCATAACCTCCTAAAAGATGTCAACAGCTAGAACCAAGTTGTCAAACACATAGCCTGCTGGGGACACTACATTCAAACTATACTATTAGGAGGTACCCAGGAAAGCTTTTCTTCTTCCACAGAAGGCAAGAACAATGTTAAGGGAGAAGACCTTGACCCTGTCTCTCTTCATATGCCTTTCACATCCAAAACAGTGGCTAGCACATAGCAGACATTTGCTATGGTTCAGATGTGCTTGGTCTCCCAAAGGTTCGTGTGCTGGAAGTATGGTCCTCAGTGTGGCAAGCTGAGGTGACAGTGTTTAGGAAGTAAGATCATTAGGCTGTGGGGACTTCACCCTCATGGACAGATTAGTGCTGTCTGGCTCTTGTGAGAGTGGGTGATAATCAGCTGAGGCCACTCCATGGGCCTTCCTGGATGCAGATATTTCTTTTCCAGCTTCTTGGTCATATTGTGATATAGCCAGGGGGTTCATGCCAAGATGCTAGCACCATGTCTTTGGACCTTGCAGACACAGCCTTTTTAAAAATCCATTGCCCAGAATCAGGTATTTTGTTATCATAACACAAAAAGGTCAACAAATCTGTTGTTAGTGTGAATGAACAATGCCAGTGGTATCTGTAACACCAAGACCTTGGTTCATCTTCCAGCTGAGCTATATTTCTGAGTCCAGAGTTGGGAATATGAAAAGTAGGGTGATGATAAATTCGTGATAAAACTGGTATTTGCAAAGCTAATGTTTTTTAAAAGCTTACACTATGTCAGAAAGGATCTTAAGCATTTCGTATTTAATCCCTATGATGGCTGTAAGACAATGATTATTATTACCCTCGTTTTGTTCATTTGGAAACTAAGACATAGTATGTAAGGAAACTTACCTGAGGTCACTTGACTGGCAAGTGGTGGCTTTGGAAATGGAATTCTGACAACCTGAGTTGAGAGAGCACCCATGACACAATGCCATGTGCATTCATTTCTTACTGCTGCTATAACGATGATCACACACACACTGTGGCACTAAATAACACAAACTTGCTGTCTTACAGTTCTAAAAGCCAACAGTCCAAGAGTTTTACTGGGCCCAAGTTGAAGTATTGTAATGGCTGTGCTCTTAGGAGCCTTGGGGAGAGCCCATTTCCTGGCCTTGTGTGGAGCTAGAAGCCACCCAGATTCCTTGACTTGTAGTTGTGAGACACTGATCTGTTGCCATCATCATGTCACATCCTCTGACTTCTGCTTCTCTTCCTCCATGAATGACATTAGGCCAATCCAAATGATCCAGGATAACCTCCCATCTCAAAATCCTTAATCACAGCCTGGAGAGATAGCACAATGGGTAAAGTGCTTGCATTGAAAGTATAAAGACCCGAGTTCAATCCCCAGGACACTGTGAAATGCTGGGTGTGGCAGTGTGTGCCTGTAATCTCAAAGCCAAGGCTGGAGCTGAGAACAGAGACAGGAGCATCCCTGGGACTCACAGCCAGTGCAGACAGATAGGTTAGCTCTAGGCAAACGAGAGACCCCATCTCAGAAAGAAGTGGGTAGTGTCAGATCTAAATAAGACAACACAGGCTATGGTCAAGAGACATCGAGAGATCATTCTGGAACTGGGATGGAAGCCAGCTCTCTACTGGCTAGCTCTCATAGTGCTGGAAAGAATGTTAAGTTATGTGGGCTGCTGGGGGATAAAAGTCACCAACAGAATGAACAAAATCAACCAGGCAGGTTGATGTACACACTGGAGCAATAGTGCACACATGCTATGAGAGTAACCCACTGCTCTCTGATTGGATACGAGGCCTGCTTGGGGGAGGGAATTCATACCTGGTACTGAGAACCAAGACAGAGATCTAGGGCTTGAAAGGCTGTAGATGCTAGAGAGAAGCTTTCACTTTTTTTTTCTAAAAGGAGAGTTTGTGCCCATCAAGTCTTCTAAATGTCTATGTTTATCTTTGATTTATCCATGCTGCTCTCACTCTTGGGTAGAGAATCTGCTTTTTACAGATATCATCAAACATGGGGGGGGGGATGACCCATAAGAAAGCTGACCGACTGTGAGCACTAGACAAGTCATCTCTAATCACATCTTCCAGGGCCCAGGAAACATTCCAGAGGAAGTGTGTGTCACATTAAATATGAGTGTTGCTCTCTCTGCTAGCCTGAGAACCTCCTTCAGGGAGATGGTGGTAGACACTGAGGAGACTCAACAGTCATCAAAGCAGAAAACCAGAGGCTGCTGAGCTCAACACTAAAGGAGACTTACAACACACCCCTCCAAGACTTGGGGATCCATACAGAAAAAGGACAAGAAAGAATGCAAGAGCCACACAGTGTGGGAAAGTGTATTCTGAGGCATTCTCAGAGACTGGTGCCTTCATGGCCCCACTGACGAGGGCTCTCAGTGGAATAGGGGTCAGGGAGAGGTGGACATATGAGTATAACCCGATGGAAACATGACCAATACACACCGTGTTCAAACAATAAAGGTCCCAATTTTAAAAAAAAGGAAAGAAGTGGACAGTGTACCTGAGGATAACACTCAAGGTTGTTCTCTGGCCTCCATAGGCACATATATGCATGAGCACCTACATTAAATATGTATATATGCATGCATGTACAACTCATCTACATAAACACATGCCTGCTCATCTATTCCCCAAAGGCTTCTGCCCTGTGTCTGCTCCCTCACCTGCTCCATACCCAACAGTGAGGCATCCAGGAAGCCAGGAATGTGAACCAGACAGGGGAGCTGTGGGCTGTCTGGCTGGGATTCTATCTGTTAAGCAGGTCCTCAGCCTCCTCCCAGCCCACCACCTCCACCCAGACAGGGTCTCACTCTAGTCCAGGCTGGCCTGAAATTCACTATGGAGTCTCAGGCTGGCCTTGAACTCACAGAGATCACTGGGATTAAAGGCATGCACCACCATGCCTGGCTCCCGTGCGTCTTTTCTTTATTGCTTCTTTACTATTATTTCGACTCTTCCTTCAAGTTGGAGGAAGTTCTCTTGGCTCTGGGAATTTTCTCCCCTGTTCCCTGGCCAACCACTTGATGTCAGACGAACTTCTTCCTGTGAGCTCTCTCAACTCCGCCTCAGGGTTCCTCAGGATTCCTCCCAAAAGCAGCTTTTCCAGACTCATGTCGTCTCTCCCAATAAACTTTCCCTAGTGATGTTGGTTTCAGACTTATTTTTAGCTGCCAAGAATCCTTTGTGGAAATGAGAGCGTAATGTATAAAGCAGATGGGGTGCTGTGTGGGAGGGGCAGAGCCCCACCTGCTGGGCCCTTTCTTTTGGTGTCCTCAACAGGCCCCTCTGGGCCCAGGAGGAAAGCAATGGCTCTTCAGCCCTCTCCCTTGGCCTGTCAGCCTGCTAGCAGGATTCTTTCTCTCATTCTCTTTGAAGATCACATTTTTCCAAAAAGCTCATCTTGGCCTAGCAGAGTCATCATGTGAGGCTTCCTGTCACCTGCTTGTGGCTACAGGGACAAAGGTCACACTGAAATGTGAGTGTCTTTAAGTTCTTCACTTATGTAGGTTGTAGCTCTTTGGTTACTGAACAGTTTGTTCGTTTTTTTTTTTTTTCCTTCTAGAAAGTTCTTTTTGGCCACATTTAACTTGAAAGAGAAAGAAGCTTCCACCTGAGGGGAAGGAAGAGTTGCAGTGTGTGTGAGTGAGGGTGAGCAGTCTTCTTATGAAGTAGCTAT
>PVHP010024932.1:0-26039 GCA_004024765.1 Zapus hudsonius
GCCTTCAGCCATCCCCCCTGCCTCCTGGGGGCACAGGTGTGTTAGGAACAAAGGCTACTATGCTCTCATCCGGAAAGCTTAGCTCTCAGATATGCAGCCAGGCTGGGTCTGTGAGAAAATGGTGATGTTAGCAGAGGAAATAAAACCTTATTGCAGTTAGAATAAGTTAGGCTTTGATCTGCTTCTTATCTTGTGGCCTACCTAGGGGCTTTGGAGTTTTCAGGATTGCTAAGATTTACAGGGGCCCCCGGAATTTGCCTCAACTTCCTTCAGAAGGAGACTGTCCCAGAGCCTGCCAGACTCAGCAGAAACCTTACTTCCTCCATGCCTCATTAGCAGAGTACTACAGTGTATCATCATGCACAATCTATACAGTTATTTTTATTGATCTATCTGGATTTAAAGAAGTATTTTATTTGCAAGCAGAGAGAGAGACAGAGAGAGAGAAAGACAGAACTGCACCACTGTAAATGCACTCCAGATGCATGTGCCACTTTGTGCATCTGGCTTTACGTGGGTAATGAGGAATCAAACCCAGATTCATTAGGCTTTATAGGCTAGCTCCTTAACCACAGAGCCATCTCTCCAGCCCCTTATTTTTTTTCCTTATTTGGTCACTTTATTTTTTTAATTCTAAAAAGAAAAGAGTTATAAATGCTTTGAGCAAATTCAAGAAGACATGGCTTCTTAATTTCCCTACTAAGTGTGTTGATGGCTTTTCCTCAAGTCAAGACTTGGGGGGGGGGGTTAGAAGCAGCATCTCAGGCTGCCCCAGCTGCCACGACAAAGAACCCAGAAGGAAGCTTTAACAACGCTACTTGTTTCTCCCAGTTCTGGAAGTGCTGGGATCCAAGATCAAGATGGAGGTGATTTTAGTTCCTGCTGAGGCCTCTCCTCTTGACCTGTGATGGCTTCTTGCCGCTGTGTCCTTCCTTCTCTGTGAGGTCTAAAAGTTCTTCTCTAAGGACACTGTCAGAACACATGGAAGTCAGTCCTAAAGACATCGTTTTAACTCCATCACCCCTTTTACAACACCATCTCTGAGGACAGTCATGTTCTGAAGTTCTGGGGTCACAGTGTCAGCATATGGATTTTAGACGGTCACAATTTGGCCTACATTAGAGAGAAATAATAGCTGATTCTAACTCAGTCACTGAAACAATCCCTTCAGACAACCACTGGTCCATGAAGGTCTTTCCTGAGCCAGCCCCCTGAGCCCAGACCAATCAGCTCTCTCTCAGAACTCACCTGAGCCTGAGGGTAAAGCCCACCTGATTGAAATTATAAATAGATGCTTACCCAGTGGGCACAGCCTCTTTTTGGCTGTTCCCCTCTCCTGAACCTCCATGTTCCTGCCCGGGTAAGCCCCAGTTGTCCCAGCCCAAGTGGAAGGAGGGAACCCCTACTTCCACAGGGCCCTCTACCCCTTCTTGCCTTCCACATGGCAAGAGCTCTCTGCAGTTTCTTCCCTTTTCTTTATCTAATAAAGTCTCTCTAAACCTTACCTTCCGGTCTGTGGATTTTAATTCCTTAAATTCACAAGATAAGGATCCATGGCTACCCCACATTTGTTGGCATATATTGATGTACTGGCAAGGAACCCCAAGACTCCGGTTACACCATCTCTTTTCCTGTCTGCTTCTCTCTAAACTAGCATCTGAGTTCTAAGGTGTGTGCAGTTCACAGGACCTTCGGGTGGATGATAGTCCTCTTCTGTGTCTGCTGGACCATTCTGAGCACAGCCAAGGGTTGGGCTGCTCCCCACTGCTCTGTGGGGGCCAAGCTGCCCTGATCCCAGCTCTGCAAGTTAGTTGGCACCTGGGATGCTCTTGTCTCAAGGCTTAGGATTCCCACCTGTGGTGACCACAGGTCTCTGCTGGTTCAATGCACAGAGGGCAGAGTCCTTTCAGGCATCCAGGGAGGTGTGATTCCCCTGCATGCCCTTGAAAGGCTTCAAGGAAACAGGAACTCTGCCTCAGACTTCTGCATTCCCTCCTGCACCTGTCCTCCATCGTCTCAAATCTACAGGCCTAAAGATTCATCTCCCAAGGCTCTTCACACAAGGTCATGGGAGTAGCTTTCTGTGTCTGCTATTCTGACTTTCCCAAATCCAGCCCAGCATCATTTCCCTCTCCCTTACACCACTTTCTGACAGGATCTCATTCTATAACCCAGGCTCCTAGGGGATCACTAAGTAACCCAGGCTGGCCTGGAACCCACGGTGATCCTCCTGCCTCCACCTCCAGAGTGTGGCAATTAAAGACCTGAGCCATTGCACTTGGCTCCATATCTTCTTTACGCTTGTGTAAGATTATTAGCATATCCTGGTTGGAACAGGATCTGGGTATCGAGACTGGGGGGGGGGTGAGAACCATAACCAGGACCTTCCACATGCTGAGCATGCGCTCGGCCCTGGGCTCCTCCTCTAGCCCATGAGACAGGATTCTGAACTCTGACAGCAGCTGCCCCGGCTGCACACTGGGGATGCAACCTTGGGCATGCTCACCTGTCAAGGGATATAAGATTATGTGCAGACTTAGCACATATTCCATGAATATAGAACATTATTCTTAGAAACAACTGCTCAGGACTTAGGCTTCCCAGGAAAGCTTACACAGCACAGGCCTTGGAACAACCGTTCTGGGTGTGTAACAGCAGCTGCCCAGAAAGTTGGAATTCGTGCTCAGAGAGCTTGCCGCATTCCTCTTCACCCAGGGCCCCTGGGGATAAACTGCAAACAAGTCTAAGTAAGATGGGGAACACAACAGCACTGTGAAGGTTGACTGGAAATGACGGGACACTATCCTGAGGGACAGAATGGGAAGCTGCACTGTGGGAGGTCTGAGGGCTGTGACATCAGAGGTGAGCACCTGACTTTGCCCAGTCCAAAGAGAAAAGGAACCCATGAGGAAACCTCACGCAGTCTGCGGTGTGAAGTGGTATTGCATTAATATTTTTATTAGCATATGTTATACATAATAACAGGCTTCAGCATGACAATCTTCATACTTTGTAGGTCGTTGTGGTTTTGATTTGCTTCTCCAGAATTACTAATGACAATGTTGGCCATCTTTTCATGAGCTTCACTTAACCAAAATGCACAGTGTCATGCATTTATTATTCATGTTACTCCTTTGGAGACACGAATATTGTGATGCCTTGCTAATTCTCTAACTAGGTTATTCATCCTCTTATTATTGCGTTGTAAGAAGTCTTTGTATGTTCAGCTGTTATTAGCCCTTTCCATCAAGTAACAGTATGCTTTGAAAATCCTTAAGACTATGTGGCATCAGTAGTATTACCCAGAATATAAGAATTCCTGTGCTCCTTCCAGACCAAAAGTAGGGCAGCTGGGAGGGTCCTTGAGTTCTCTTGGTGTTACAGTATGGCTATACTTATTTCAATTTTTACTTTTATTGTTTTGAGTCAGGGTCTCTCTCTAGCTCAGGCTAACTTGGAACTCACTCTGTAGCCCAGGGTGGCCTTGAACTCATGTTGATCCTCCCACTTGAGTCTCCCAAGTGCTGGTATTACAGGCATGAGCCAATAAGCTCAAATTATTTCAATACATATTATGAGATCAGATCAAAAGGAAGAGGCAGGGTGTGGTGGTGCACACCTTTAATCCCAGCACTCAGGAGGCAGAGGTAGGAGGATCATAGTGAGTTCAAGGCCAACCTGAGACTGCATAGTGAATTCCAGGTCAGCCTGGGCTAGAGTGAGATCCTACCTTGAAAAAACAAAGAGGAATGTCAGAAGAGGAATATCAGAACTAATGAACAAAATTATAGAAATAAAGGTAGAGAATGTCACAGGACATAAATAACCAGCAACAAGGAAGAAGAAAACGAAAACAGCAGAACAAATCATCCATAAAGAGTGAACACTAGCATGTGCCCGATACACAAATCAGATAGGACATGTCGTCCCAAGGTCCGAGTTTTGTTTAATTAATATATCAGTCAGTGTCCTGGGTCATTTACTTCCAGCTAGTTCAGTCATAAAAAGGAAACAGGATACAAAATGTCCTGAAAATTATTTTGCTAAAACAAAGCATTTTATTATCATTTTATTATTATTTTAATTTGTTTGAGGCAGACTCCCTCTCTCCCAGGCTGACCTGGAACTCAATCTGTAGTTCCAGGCTGGCCTCAAATTTATGGTGAGCCTCTTGTCTCAACCTCCAGAGTGCTGGGACTAAAGGCATAGACCACCATGCCTGGCTACTAAAAATCAGGGATTTTTTTGTTTGTTTGTTTGTTTGTTTGTTAGAGGTATAGTGTCGTTCTAGCCCAGGCTGACCTGGAATTCACTGTGTAGTCTCAGGGTGGCCTTGAACTCACAGTGATTCTTCTACCTTTGCCTCCTGAGTGTTGGAACTAAAGGAATGTGCCAGCACACGCCCAGCTTTTTCTTTTTAATGAAGCCTTTTAATGAAACTAATAATCAATGGCTTTTAAACATTGTTGATCCTGACTCATGGAAAGAAATATTTTACAATAAAATCTGTCTCACACACACACACACACACACACACACACACACTCTAGTTAAAGTTGTACGTTGGTTTTGCTATAAGGAATGCACTCTGGCATCTCCTTTTGAGACAATTTCATTTTACGCCATTTCTCACTATTAGAGGGGCTGAGGCGCTCACTCAATGGGGAAAGTGTCTTACAAGCATGAAAACTTGAGTTTGATCCCCAGAACCCACATAAAAATGACAGGCACTGTGGCACATGCTTGTAATCTTGGGGCTGGGGAGGTGAAGACAAGAGGGTTCCTGGGGCTCATTGGCCCCGTGAGACAGCCTTTCTCAAAAAAGGTGGGCAGGGCTGGAGAGATGGCTCAGCAGTGAAGGCACTTGCCTCCAGTGCCTAAGGCCCTGGGGTTCAATTCCCCAGTACCCACATATGCCAGACCCACAAGGTGGTGGCCCTGGTTCTCTCTCTCTTTCTCTCTCTCTCTCTCTCTCTCTCTCTCTCTCTCTCTCTTCTCTCTCTCTCTCTGTATCTCTGCTTGAAAATGAATAAATACAATATTTATTAAGAAAAAAAAAGGTGGGCAACATTCCTGAGGAATAACATTTAATGCTGTCCTCTGGTTTCCACACATACCCATGCTCACATGCACACACACGTTAAATGAATACTATAATATTGAAAACTATTTGTTTCCTGAGACATGACCTCACTTTGTATCCCAGGCTGCCCTCGAACTCATAATCCTCCTGCACCATCCTCCTGAATGTTGGGATTAAAAGCATGAATCACTAGTTCAGGTTTGAACAATATTTATCAACTGGCCTGGTGTGCAACACCCTAATTATGAGCTCACACCTGCTACACCTGTCTAAGAACCCTCCTCGCTGGTTTACAAGGGAAGCTTTATTCAGCCCAAGCCCATGTGCAGAGTTTCTGGAATGTGAGCTTGCCTTCCCAGCTAAGTGTCTCCTCATCACTTAGAGGAATGCGATTCCTGTTCCTCCTCCAAACTGCCTGGGAAGCATCCCTCCTGGCAAAGCAGGACAGAGCCTTTAGGATAATAGCTTCTGTAGCAGTTACCTTCTTGTGGTTAGGAAAACAGCAGCCTGCAGCAGCTTATGGAAGGAAAGGGTTTTTGTTGACTTACAGTCTGGAGGGGAAGTTTCATCATGGTGGGGAAATCAGAGTCAGAGCATACAAGCGGCCAGGCATCACAGATCCACAGAAGCAGAAATGAAGCGTGCGTACTGGGCTAGCCTGCCCCATAGATGCAGATCCTCTAGTGAGGCTCCACCTCCTTTAAGAGTCACAACTTTCATAAATGGCCATCAGCTTGGGACCAAGTATTCCAAACACATGAGCCTATGGAGGAGATGTCATTGAAACCACCATGGTTCCATTGAAACCACCATGGTTCCATTGAAACCACACCTCTGCTCACTTATCCCCCTCAGTGGTGTTGGTTGCTACCAGCGCACCAGGATGGGTTTGCGTCTGCTAGGGTCAAGGTCTGTTCCATTCATTCCCTTCTTGTTCCTCAGTGGAATTTCTTCTCAGCAACTTCTTTGGTTTAACAGCCCAGTGATGTCAGAATCGATTCTCTTGGGTTGAAGATGGCTTCTCTACCATCTTCCCACAGGTGGTACTGCAAGCTGATCTCTTGGGGTCCTGTCTGCTTTCATCAAGCTTACACTCAGTCTGAAGGTTTCTGGATGTCATCCAGTCAGTATGAGCTGGTACAAGCTGTGCTAAAATGGAGATGCCATCTTTGAGGAAGTTGGTCAGAGAGCTGGGGGCTTTATCCAAAGTGCTGGGGGCTGGGTTCCTTCTCCAGGTATTAAAGCAGGGCAGAGATCACAGATTTCCTTCTGGCTTGGGTCTAAACTCTGTTTCTCAAGAACATGTTCTATGGCTGTTTTCATGTGGCATTATCCCTCCCTCCTTGTGACAATGAAGGGGGGATGCCAACCGGAATGTATAGCAACTGTTGGAAACCCCAATACATTTGTTCACCACTAAGTAAAACTGAGGTGTGGAAAGACAGTACAGGGACAGTGACTATTAAGTAGGCCATTTGGAATGCCAGCCAGATTTCTTCCATTAGGGGCTATTCATAATTGCTTGAAAATCTCAGGGTAAAGGGCTAACCTGTTCCTCATCTGGCAGTTCTAGGATGTTTTTGTTTGGAGTCAAAACCAGCCTCCCTCTGACTGGTCCCTGCTGCGGGCACTGGTTCGGCCCCGGGGAAGCTTTGCAGATACAGTGGTTTACTGTTGGCGAGAGCCACACAGATGTTTGAAGACAGCTGCCTCTTCCCTCACATCCAAAAAGCCTCTCCAGTTGGTTCCTCAAGTACAGGACTTCTGGTGTCCTTCCCTTTCTGTTTGCTTCTTGGGGATTTCAGGGGAACAGTGTTCCTGTTAGACTTCAGTGCCCCAAACAGCACCTGTGGTTTACAGTTGGGGAGGTGAGCAGAGCCAGTGAAGGCAGATGACTATCTCCTTTGTTCTGGGCAATCACCCAGCCTTGGATGAGTTCTTTGTTGCCTTCTATGCATTTCCTATTATTTACTTGGCCTCTGAAGGCTGTGATCCTTTCTACACCTTTATCTTCTCTTACTTATGTAATTGGTCTAGGGATCCTGTAGCAGAAATTACATTAGTCATATATCCTCTGTTGTTGGACTTGACTTAAGCTTCCAGTTTACTGCTATTTTCAGATCTTAATTATTGTCAAATCCTTGTAGATTGATACTATGTGCAACTGTGACAATGTATGATCTCTGCAACCGTCAGCCAGGCTCTGCTTTTGTTTGGATGGGTAATTTTTAGACAGTGTTGTAGTCAGCCACACGCCGCTGGGATGAATCTTCAAACCAGGCACAATTTGGGGGAGGAAAGTATTTATTGAAACTACAGATTGAGGGGAAGTTCCATAACAGCAAAAGAGGCTGGTCCTCTTTCACAGGTCCGAGCAGAGAGAAAAACCCATCACCTACACCACACACACAGAACAGGGAACAGGCAGGGGCCAAGGAGAGAATTTCTTCTCCTTTATATAGGCTTGGGGGAGGGTCTTGAAACCTATCCCAGACTTAATGGTTTCCTGAGTCTCTGGAATTTCCTTCCTGCATGGCCCACACAGGAAAGGATGTTTACTTCCAGCTTCTTTAAGCTTCTTTACATCCTGCCCCTACTGAGAGGCTGCCTTTCTGTAAACATCCTCAGAGACCCACCCAAGATAATTTAAAAGATCAAGTTGACAACAAAACCTAACCATTACAGACAGGGTCTCCTTATGCCACTCAGACTAACCTGGAACTTGCTATGTGGCCCAAGTTGGTGTGGGACTTATCTTCCAGTGTTGGCTACCTGAGTTGCTGGGATTATAGGTGGGAGCTGACGTACCCAGAAGTGGGAAGTATTTTCAAAGAGAAAGCCAGGAGAGTCTTTCGGTCTGAGCTGTGGATAACAGCTCCTCTATAATCCCAAGACTTGGCAAACTGAGATGCAGGAGCATCATGAGTTTGAGGTAACATTGGCAACAGAGGGAGGAGAAAGAGAGAGAGAGAGAGAGAGAGAGACTGACTTCTGGTCACAAGACTTATAGACTTAATGAACTTAATGTAGGAGAATTTCTTTCCAATGAATCCACACTCGCTCCTAGACCACACTAATCCCCTGTGTGTTCTTCAAATTAAACCCTGACATCATCTAGTCCAGAACTTTCTGTGCCCATGCCTTTCTACTCCTGTATACTGGGAATCCAGTATAAAAATTGGAGGTAAATCATACAAACTGTTATGAAATTACACATCCAACCAGGGGTTAGCACAAAAGGAGAAATTATGTGTAATTTAAGTGATTTTGGAAAATCTCTTAAACGGCTCACGTGGTATGCCACGAATAATCTTTTAAAATTTGTTTTGTTGTTATTTTGTTGGCTTTTTGAGACAGAGTCTAACTATGCAGTCCTGGCTGGCTTGGAATTTGCTATGTAGACCAGGCTGGCCTTAAACTTGTGGCAATCCTCCTGCCTCTGCCTCCTAATGCTTGGATTATAGGCATGCACCACTATGCCTGACCAATGTAACATTTTTGTAATCCTCTCCCCATCTGCAGAAAAGGATGTTAATAATTACCTCAGTAACTTAAGTCACTCATATAAACCACCCACCCAGGAGGAGACCAAAGTCACCATTTTATACATGAGAGCCAGATTTTAGGAAAGGACAAAATGAGTTATAAAGGAAAACTACTTCTGTAATTATTAATGTAAGGTAACTAGGAAGCCAGCATTCCATCCTTTTTATTCATTAATACTGCTTTAAACCCTATTAAGTAGCAGTTTAAAATGAATTACATATGTAGTCACAAAAAAATGAAGGGTTTGGCATGATCATTTTTCCTGTGGAGTCTGAATATATTAGTTTCCTAGGGAATCTCTGATAAAGTTCTCAAAACTAGGTGGCTTACGTTTGTTGTTTCAGAGTGTGGTGGTGTATGACTTTAATCCCAGGACTCAGGAGGCTGAGGTAGGAGGACTGCTGTGAATTCAAAGCCAGACTGGATTACTGAGACCCTGCCTCAACAAGACCCCCCCCCCAAAAAAAAAAGTTTGTTTCCCATTCTGGAAGCTGGAAGTCTGAAATCAAGGGTCTGGTGGCACTCAAATAGCTCTAGGGGAGGGTCCTTTCTCATGGAGGTCTTCTCTGTTCTGATGTTTGTATATAATTCTTGGTGTTATTTTATTATTTTTAATTAATTTATTTATTTATTTGCAAGCAGAAAGAGATAGGGGAGAGAGAGAGAGAGAGAGAGAGAGAGAGAGAGAGAGAGAGAAAGAGAGAGAGAGAGAATGGACACACCAGGGCCTCCAGCCACTGCAAACAAAATCCAAGTGCATGTGTCACTTTGTGCATCTGGCTTTATGTGGGTACTGGGGAATCGAACCCAGGTCATTAGGCTTTGTAGGCAAGTGCCATAACTGCTGAGACATCTTTCCAGCCCCTATTTTATTCTTTAGACAGGGTCTCATGTAGTCCAGGCTGGCCCTGAACTCCTGATCTTCCTGCTGATAATAGAGCTTAGGAGAAAGACAGCCTCCACTCTGTAGGGAGGGACTCCAGCCCCAAAGAACAGAAAACATCAGCTTGCCCTGTCAACACTGGAAGGCAATTCCAGTCCAGGAACTGAAATCTAAAATGGCCTGACTCACACAGATGTCCCTGGATACCAGCTCTTTGTTCTACTCTTTTTCAGGTTCTTCCTCCCTCTTGGAACTTTTTGGCAGGCTCTCCCCACCCCCCATGGGCTTTTCTGAGCCTGTACTTTTCCACATAATCTCTCTACCGATTAGAATCCCCCATCAGATTCATCCCAACTGAATGTCTAATTTCTATAATGGGCCAAACCAATCAGGCTCATTCTCAGTGCTTAAAAACCTCTTTTTCAGAGTGCAACCCTGGCCATCCCTTTCAGGACCTCTCCCTGTTTCAGGAGCTATTACTTTACTTTCATGTTGCAATAAAGCATTGTTTGCTTGCTCTTCTTCTGTTGGTGGTTGTTATTCAGCGTGTGGTAAGACAATGAACTGCCACTCAGAAAATCAGTAACACTGGGACTACAGATATGCACCACACACCCAATTTGATGTTTTTTGTTTGTTTGTTTGTTTGTTTGTTTTTGTTTTTGTTTTTCTTTCGAGGTAGGGTCTCACTCTAGCCCAGGCTGACCTGGAATCTGGAATTCACTATGTAGTCTCAGAGTGGCCTTGAACTCACGGTGATCCTCCTACCTCTGCCTCCTGGGATTAAAGGCGTGCACCACCATGCCCGGCCATCCAGCTACATGGTTCACTTCTCTGCATCTGCATAGTAGCATCTTCCTTCTGTGTGAATCTGTCACTGCATCCAAATTTCCTCCTTTTATAAAGATACCTGTTGTTTTGGATTGGGACTCTACTCTAGAGACTTCATTTTAAAAATGCCACTTCTAAAGATTGTCTTTCCAAGCAAGGACATATTGTGAGGTTCTGGGTGTTAGAACCTTAACATGGTTCTCAGAGGACACAGTTCAGCCTACATCAGTAAGCTTAAACCAAGAACTATGGGGGCTATTCTAAGCTCAGACCAAAGAAGCTACACATACAATCCATAAATATTAGTTGTTTCTGCTGATATTCAACTTTTCCAAAGCTAAATTAGATTTGTTGTAACAAAGAAAACACAAAACCTTGGACTGGGGTACAATTCAGTGGCAGAAGGCTTGTCATGCCTGCATGAGGTCCTAGGTTCAATTCCTAGTACCAAAAAATAAAAAAAAAATGAAAGAACAGATTTGAAGAATGGGAAGGAAGGAAGGAAGGAAGGAAAGAAGGGAGGGAGGGAAGGAGGGAGGGAAGAAGGAAGGAAGAGAAGGAGGGAAGAAGAGAGGGAGGGAGGAAGGAAGGAAGAGAGAGAGGGAGGGATGGAGGGAGGGAAGAAGGAAGGGAGGACCTTGCCAAATAACTAATAATGTCTTAGAAAGATATTTCAAGGAAGACTTTACAGGCAGATTTTGATTGCAGGAAGCCACCCAATAATGGACTCAGTTTGTGACAATCATAGAGGGTTGGTGAGTATAGCAATAGAAGAATTTCTATGAGTAAACTGTTGTCTGACAGGTAAGTACTTTCCTCAGGTGAGCGATCTGTTTCCTGGTAAGAAAGCTGTTTCCCAAGTGAACAAATTGTTTTCCTAGATAAGTTAGTTTATAGGGAGTTCCTGAAGCCAATAGTTTAAAAATAAACCATTCCTTTACATGCATTTTTTTTTCAGATTTCTTTAGTTTTTTTTTTTTAAATATATATTTATTGTCCATAATGAGTTACATTATTTAGTGGGCAAACCATGCGTTGTTATCCCGAATTCCCCAATTCCTCCCCCTCCCCATCCCTGATCAGTTGTATATCCTCCTCCATGGGCTGTCTGTATTAGTCCTTGTGGCAAGGGATCCTGGATATCTTAGTACTCAGCCCGGTCTTCCTGGCCCAAGTGTGTTGTTACTGATGGGTGCCATGCCTCCGGACAGTCTCCCCCACCACGGCTCTCACAATCTTTCCGCCCCCTCTTCTGCTCAGTTCCATGAGTCGTGGTGGGTGAGTAATAAGGCTGCTTTAATGTTGCGAGCTTAGAGGTCCTTGTGTCGAAAATCCTTGGTTCCTGTCTCAATGGCCTATCCTGTGTTGATTGAATGACTGTGGTTATAGGTCCCTTGTTCATCATAATAATTTCATGAATAATAATATAAGTGTGATGATATTTCACCTCTCTTATATTTTGGACACAACCTGATATTTGATCTTTAAAGACTAAATGGTCAGCATACCTTTGAGCATTATGTCTGGTAGAGGAAAGGACCTACCCTACCTCCTTTGTCATTGACTGACCATGAGTCACAGGTACTTTAAAGACTGTTTTTGTTGTTTCTTATTGGTGGAGCTAGGTACATAGGCAGAGCTGGGTCCCAGATGCCAGGCTCACAGAGGGCAGGGAGGAGAGCTGTGGAATGCTATCTTCTGGCAATAACATGGAGGTTGCATGCATGACCTCATACCAGCTGCTGTTACCCAAAGAAGACCTGGACAATATTGGGCCATCAACATTCCATCGTGGATGATGGAGGAGGGCACGAGGCCCCCATTCCTCCCTGAGGAGTTATTGACAGTTAATGGTTACTGGGAGAGTGTAGGGTATATCCCCTAAATAGGTTTGACTTCTGGCTGAGTGTACAAGATGACTGAATCTTATTATATAACCATGATTCAGCACCCAGTGTGATGATAAGATCTTTGTGTGGAGCGCACCTGCATGTGCACTCCCTGTATAAGCACACTGTGACTGAAAGAAGGAGCTCTGCTCTGTTCGGCTCTGCTCTGCATTTCGACTGGTGCATCTGAATGTTTACTCCATGCACCTTCTTCCAGCTCAGCTTACCTTCTTCAGGAATTCCTCTGGAGCTGCCCACTCATGACTGGGAGCTGGAGACATTTTTTTTTTCAGTGGTGTAGTATATTGCACCTGTTCAGGCAAATCATCCCCTACAAATACTCATGAAGATATTGAACTCTGAGTCACACAAATACATAAGGAAAAAGAAACCAACAAAGTAGGGCTGAAGAGATGGCTTAGTGATTAAGGCATTTGCATGCAATGCAGAAGGACCAGAGTTCGATTCCCCAGTGCCCATATACAGCTGGATTCACAAGAGGGCGCATATGTCTGGAGTTCATTTGCAGTGGCTTGGAGGCCCTGGTGTGCCCATATTCTCTCTCTCTCTCTCTCTCTCTCTCTCTCTCTCTCTCTCTCTCTCTGTCTCTCTCTCATAAATAAATAAAATATTTTTAAAAAGAAACCAACAAAGTGGAGGAGGGACAAATTGAGAAGAAGAGGTTCAGTGGAAGGGGATGTGGGGATAAGAAAAGGCAATGGGAGGGGATTATGATTAAAATATATTATATCCATGTATAAAAATTGTCAATAAAATTTTAAAACGTCAGGCTCAATTGACAACGTTTATCCCATTTAAATTATGCTGATCTCACTCTCTGCTGGAGAATCTGTTTTTATCTTTCAGAAGGCAGTGAGAACTGCAGACAACTTAGTTCTACAAACAAGACCAGAAATGATAGCTGACCCCCTGGCAGGAGACAAACCAACCCTAACATACCAGCCTAGGACTCCAGATGAAACCACAGAGGAAGTGGAGAGATGAGCAAGAGGGCTGCATTCACAGTGAGCCCAACAACCTGAACCAGGGTGATGAAGACAGACACTGAGGATATACAAAATGATGCATAGCAGAAATCTAGAAGCTGCTAAGAACCTAAAACAAAAGTAGACTTAAAACTCACCCACCATGGCTCAGGGAACTTTGCAGAAGAGGGGGAAAAGATTGTAAGACCATGGTGGGGGAGAATATCCAGAGGTATTGTCCCCCTTTCCTCTGCCCTAATGACTAACTGCTGCTCCCACAACACATAGCTCTCAATCCCATGGAACATACCAGCAGCCCCACTAAGGAGAGTCCACAGTGGAATGGGGACAGGGAGGAGGGAAACAGAGGTAGTAACATTTGACTTGTTCATGCAAAGTTTCTACTTAATAAACAAAAAAATAATGTCAGGCTCCTAGGCCATTTCTTTTTTTTTTTTTTTTGAGTTTTAATCAGTGTTTATTTTCCTGATGGCTAAAGATGTTGAACACTTTTTCAGATGTATTTGGTCATTCATATTTCTTTTGAGAACTATATTCAGTATGTTAGCCTGTTTATTAGCTGGGCTTTGGTGTTCTGGTTCCTTTTTTTTAAGTCTTAAATTTATATTTATTGTCCATAATGAGTTACATTATTCAGTGGGCAAACAATGAGTTGTTATCCCCAATACCCCCCCATCCCCAAGCAGCTGGATATCCTCCTCCGTCGGTCCTAGGCCATTTCTTTAAATGTGTCAAGAACCGTAGAGTAAACTGACAAAAACAACCAGGTGTAGTGGTACATATCTATAATCACAGCACTGGGGAGAATGAGGCAGGAGGATTGCCACAAGTAAGTTCAAAGATAGCCTAGGCTACAATGTGAGACACTGGCTCTATATGGTACCAAGCATAGCCTTGAATTACTAGTCCTCCTGCCTCTACTTCCCAAGTGCTGGAATTGAAGGGGTGTACACCACATCTGGGCTTCTGCTTTCATGCTCTGCCTGTCTCCTTTACTTTAGGTCAGATTCCTGCTAGACTCTGTAGAGTCATGTGAATCACTGAAGGAGTGTTTGCCTACTTAAACCTGTCTCATCCCCTTTAAAGCTGACAGCACAGAAATAAAAGTAACTGAGGCATCTTATTTTTTTTAATTTTTAATTTTTTATTGTCCATAATGAGTTACATTATTTAGTGGGCAAATGATGAGTTGTTATTCCCAGTTCCCCAATGTCCCTCTTTCCCATCCCCAATCAACTGGATATCCTCCTCTGTGGGCTGTCTGGATCAGTCCTTGGGGCAGGGAATCATGGATAGCCTAGGAGTCGGCCCAGTTCTCCTGGCCTAGTATGTTGTTACTCAGGGGCATCATGTCTCTGGATAGTATCCCCCACCATGGTTTTCACAATCTTTCCGCCCCCTCTTCTGCTCAGTTCCCTGAGTCGTGGTGGGTGAGTATTAAGGCTGCTTTAATGTTGAGATTTTAGGGGTCTTTGTGTCGAAAATCGTTGGTTTCTGTCTCACTGGGTTATCCTGTGTTGATTGAATGGCTGTGGCTGTGGGTCCCTTGTTCATCCCATCATTCTCTGCGGGGTTCCATATGGATCTTCCACGATATGACGGTGGTGGCTCATCTCTTGTCAGGATCTCAGCTATCTGCCTACAGTTGGATGGTAGATGGGCCACAGTTCTCTCGCTTTATCCTGAAAAATACAAACACAATCTCCATCGGAGAGTGAGATCAGTACAGGTTAATAAATAGACACAATTCTGGATTACCTAGATTCTATTTTTAGTAGCCTCCCCATCAATCGCTCCCATATTGCTTCTTAAAAAGGTATTTTTATTTATTTATTTATTTGTAAGCAGAGAGAGAAGAGAGGCATACAGAGAGAATGAACATGCCAGGACCTCTAGCTACTGAAAATGAATTCTAGATGCATGAGTCACCACTTTGTGCATCTGGCTTTTTACATGGGTATTGTGGAATCGAACCCAGGTCGTTAGGCTTTTCAGGCAAGTGCTTTAACTACTGAGCCATCTCTTAAGTCTCAGAAATGCATTTCTTGCAAAGCTCAGCATATCAGCCAGAAAATCCGACAGCATGGAAAGAAGTCTCGATCATCAGCAGAGGGCATCAAAACTGAAGGATGCTAACGCAGGGTTAATAGACAGGTGAGAGGCTGCCAGCCCCGGGGATTTTCCTCTAAATAAATGGACCTTGTTAAAATAGCAACTTTCCCTGATAGCGTATCTGCATTTCTTCAGATCAGATTTAGCATTCCCTAGTTTGATGACATAAGCATCTTTCTGGTTTTTATTTTGAGATGCTAGATTCCGCTGGAAATTTTCAAGCATGGAAATGTATTTTGATCTACCATTTTGTTGCCTGTGCTACCAAGAACAAAGTCCAACGAAAAGCCAAGTTTTTCTAGAAGACACTCCCAACATGGCTTGTGGCTCTAAGAAAATCTCTTAAAGAGCAGCCTGACAAAGTGACTATTCATGACTGTGACCTTGAAGGCTGTTAGAGAAGAATAAAGCATATTTGCAACATAAGATGCCTAAGATGTCTAAGATGCATCCTTATGCATAAATTAGGAGGGAGCAGTCAACAGAATGTGGACACAGAGGCCTCTCTGCAGAGTGCACTGCCTCACAGGAGCCATGACCTTGGGTTGAAGTTCTGAGCTAGCCTGCTGTCATCCTTGGGGAGGAAGCAGGGGAGTAATGGGGACAGACTCCTTTCTGAGAGCTGATGGGAGATGGGGAATAACGGTTGCCCCAACAGTAAATATGCAAGCATCCTTACAGTCACAGACCCCAAGTTCTTAAGAGAAGGTTCCTAACTTCCTGGCTGTCTTTTCATTGACCAGTTTGAAGGTACCATAGCTTTCATTTATCAAATGACCTGATCAGTCCCACATTGAGGTGTGTTATACTTTTGATTTATTTCATGTTTTTTTTTAAATTTTTTGAACTAGGAAATCAAGGCTGGCTTTGAACTCTTGACCTTCCTGACTTCACCTCCCAAGTGCTGAGATTACAGATGTGCACCATCATGCCCAGTTTCTGTAAGACTTTTGATTGACAGACGTCTGCTTTTCTTGTGTACTTCAGAATGTCACAAGAGGTTGAAGGTGATGGTAAGAAGTGGACTAAGCTCCCTTGATTCTATCCTGAAGCTGTTTTTAAAGTTTGATCTACCTGTAAAGTCTTTCTACTAGTCATTCACTCATTCAATAACTTTTCCATATACTTGTAGCAAAGCAGATGGAACAATTCAAGTAGGTGATTTGAGGATAGTCTAGTAAACCAATTACTATTTTAAAGGAGGCTAAGACAAGGGAAGAGTGAGTTTGAGGTCAATCTGCCTGGTCTACAAAATTCTGTCTTAAAAGCATAAACTGAAATAAAATAAGCATAAGGTTTACCATGGCAAGGCATTGGGAAACCAAAAGCAATGTTAGTGCTGTCAGCAGCCTTAAGCCAAAAGGGGCCAGAGGAGGGAGCAGTCAACAGAATGTGGACACAGAGGCCTCTCTGCAGAGTGCACTGCCTCACAGGAGCCATGACCTTGGGTTGAAGTTCTGAGCTAGCCTGCTGTCATCCTTGGGGAGGAAGCAGGGGAGTAATGGGGACAGACTCCTTTCTGATCTGTCATTGTTGACAATGCTGACACTGTTACGTTGTCTTTGCAATAGAGGATCAAGACAGACAGATTCTTGGTTTCTTGTATTCAAGACTTGTTGTAAGAAGGGGATAGCGAGAGGGGGGGATAGAGAGATAGAGAAGAGAGAAGGGAGAAGAGGAAGGACACACGCACATGGAGTAAGAGAGCCAAAAGAGAGTGAGGGCCAGGGAGAGGGTTTTATGGTCTGTGAGGGAAGACCTTGGGAGGTGTGCAATGGTAGGAGATGGAGTGAGGTGACCTTCCCTCCTCTGAGCCCAGAGCTATCCTCAATTACCATATGAGGAGTCCCAGAGTCTTAGGGTCAGCCTGGTCAGGTGAGAGGTGAGAAAGAGGAGGTTAGGGAGGTAGGTTTAGGATGCTAAAATTCCAGCATTTTGCATACATTAAAAAGAAAAGAACAAAGAGACAGTCTTTTTGTGAAGGGAGATGGGGGAAATTTAATGGGTTAATGAATGTAATCATATATCTAACTTCTTGGAGATGCAATGGGGCATTGTGCTGAGATGGAGGTGTCCCCATTTCAGGGTGTCTGAGTTCGGAGGATAAGAAAGTCTGCTTGGCAGGCAGGGGTGGTCTGGATGACTCAAGATAGCAGAGTGCTAGAGAGGGGCCTGTGAATATAAGAATCAAAATGCTTATTGAGGAAGTATCAACAGGGATATCTGAACATTTGGAATTGGATCTGCTGAAATAAACTGTGTAAGTAAGCAAAAAAAAAAAAAAAAAAAAAGGTCTCCTGAATAGGTGTAGCTTAATAGGAATATGTCTAGAAGAACTATAGCCCAGAACAGAAAAAAGATAATACACTGGATTTTTTTTTTTTTTTTTTTTTTTTTTTTTTTTTTTTTTGGTTTTTCGAGGTAGGCTCTCACTCTAGCCCAGGCTGACCTGGAATTCAATGTGTAGCCTCAGGGTGGCCTTGAACTCACTGTGATCCTCCTACCTCTGCCTCCCGAGTGCTGGGATTAAAGGGGTGTGCCACCATGCCTAGCTTGTGCCTTGTTTTTCTAATCCTCTTCTTGCTTGGGAGAGAGGTCAGAACCTGCCAAATAAATGTATTGAGGAAGGGAGAGGATGGGGGAGGGGTTGAATTTTAGCAGTTTGGGACCCGAGAGTTGCAAGTGATACATGAACATGAGCTATGAATTGGATTTCCTTTAATGCTGTTTATAGGATGTTGATGGATAATACAATTTATTTTTCATTATTTCTGGCTTTTGGATTGGGCTTCTTTAACACAAATGGTGCTTTCCAATGTGAATCTGCACATGGCCTGAGGCACTTAAAACCTTTAAATAAATTAAGGTGCCTTGTATTGGTGCAGGATTTTGGAGTTCAGAGAGTGTTTATGATACTTGGGGCTTATCTATTTAATAAAGAATTGAAAAAAAGGACTGCAAAGGATAAATAATGAATTATTAAATTTATTTAGGGAGAAATTATGAATTATGAGGTTTATTTAGAGAAAATTAGGATGGAGGGAGGAGGTAGGAAAGACTCAGCCAGAGCTGGAGAGGGAGAGGGGGATGGAGAGAATCTCCATCACAGAGGCACATGTGTGGAAGGCAAAGCAGAAGAATCCAAAGATCCCCTTCCCATGAAAGAACAGAGAGGAATAAGAAACAGTGCAGGACTCAGCGATCAGAGATCAACATGTAACAGAGAGGAAATACCAGAGGCTGATGCGGGGTCATTCAGATAGACACACCAGGGCAGATCCAGAGTGCAGAAAGTCATATATGTCACAGAGTGAAACAGGCATCTGGAGACAGAACACATGTGAGGAATGAACAGAAAAGTACACAGACAAGTGACAAGAGCCTCCCCATGCCCCCAGCCAGGCTCAGAAAGGGAGACACTATTCAGAAGAAAGAACCACAGGTCAAACAGGTAGCCAAAATTGAAGACAGAAGCCCTTTGTAGTTAATTAGGATGCATGTTGTCATCAGACCTCAAGTATGTAAGGAGGAGACCTGATTGGTTCAGGGATTCATGGGGCTGACCTAGGTGGTGTGTGAGACTGGGAAGCAGGAGAGGGGCACAGGAGCCATTTTGGATGAGAATGGATCAGCCACGAGTTCTAGTTTTGCCAAGGCAGGTTCTCTCTTTGGGCCTCTGATCCTAACATAACTGTATAAAAAAGCCATTTTATTCCTCTTGCAGCCAACATTTTGTTGCCGACACACACACACACACACACACACACACACACACACACAGCATCTTATAGAAGGAAAGGAAAGAGTTTATTTTGGCTTACAGACGCCAGGGGAAGCTCCATGATGAATGACAGGGAAAGACGTGGCATGAGCAGAGGCTGGACATCACCTCCGGGCCAATATCAGATGAACAACAGCAGCAGGAGAGTGTGCCCAACACTGGCAAGGGGAGCTGGCTGTCACACCCATAAGCCCACCCCCAAATCCAAGAGGCTCCAATTCTCTTACTGCTACCACTGGGGACCCAGCACCCAGAACACGTTAAGTTTATGGGGGACACCTGAATCAAACCACCACAATTCCTGTTTCTCCTTCAATATTGTCAATAAGAATAAGAAGAAAGGATGATTGATTGTTGATTATTGATTGATTACTGATTAATCAACAAACCTAAATTAAACTGAGATATTGTGGTTACCTTGTCAAATGGACCCAGCAAAGGACATAGGGAAAAATCACCCCTCAGACACATTGCTGATGGCAAGGTTTTGTTTTTTTTTCTGAGAGCAATTTGTGCTTTGTATCATTTTATTTCCAGGCATTCTGCCATGTAGGTATTTATTGCAAAGAATTTATGTGGATGAGGGCAAAAACTCATCTTTAAGTACCTTTGTCACAGGGTGTTTAGAGCAGCACTAACTCCCACCCAAAAAAAACCTTTAACTTCAGTCTTTCTAAAAAGATATTGGATAAATAAATTATAATATATATATAGCTGAGTCTGGCCTCAAACTCACAATCTTCCTGCCATCGTTTTCAGAGGATTGGGATTACAAATGTGGGCCACCATGCCCAGCACAGAGGACCCCAGATTGAGGACCTCTGCTTTGTCTTGCTTTGTGAAGGGTACAAGATTGTATAAAGTTATCCAAAGTTATCGAACTTAGCATTTACGGTTGGGCAATTTAGGGGATAAAGGGTATATAGCGCCATGAATACCATGAGTGTTGTGCAAGCCTGAGTTCAGCTGCTCAACACCTGTAATTCCAGTGCTGGGGAGGTGAGGGTGAGAAGCTCCCTGGAGCTTGCTGGCTAGCTAGTTTAGCTGAATTGGTAAGTTCTGTGTTCAGGGAGAGCCTGTCTCAAAAGACAAGGTGGAAAGCTGAAGAGATGGCTTAGCAGTTAAGACGTTTGCCTGCAATGCAGAAGGACCAGAGTTCAAGTCCCCAGTGCCCATATAAAGCCAGATGCACAAGAGGGCCCATGTGTCTGGAGTTCATTTGCAGTGGCTGGAGGCCCTGGTGTGCCCATTGTCTCTCTCTCTCTCTCTCTCAAATATATAAATATTTTTTAAAAAACGATAAGGTGGAATGTAATGGAAGAAGACCCCAGATTTCAACCTGACTTCCACACACATGTATGTAAACAACTCGACCCACACGTGTACCCACACACATACATACACATAAAAAAGATGGGCCAATCCGGGCGTGGTAGTGTACTCCTTTAATCCCAGCACTCGGGAGGCAGAGGTAGGAGGATCACTGTGAGATTGAGGCCACGCTGAGACTACATAGTGAATTCCAGGTCAGCCTGGGCTAGAGTAAGACCCTACCTCAAAAAAAAAACAAAACAACAACAACAACAAAAAAGATGGGCCAGTTTTATTGTACATAAATTATACACTCAAAACAAATCAAACCGAAAATAATGCTTTAGTTGATGGGATGAAAAGATGTTAGAAAAAATTAATTCTAAGGAGCATGTTCAGTATAATTTGTTAAAATTATTACACATAGACAGAGAGAAATAATATAAAATGCTGACAGTTATTACCTTTGGATGAATTAGATTAACAATAACTTTTTGTCTGGAAGGGTTTTTTTTTTTTTTTGTATCTTACTTTCATAATCTGTTTTGTTTTGTTTTGCTCTGTTGAGACAAAGTCTCACACTGTTCCCAGCTGGTCTGCTGCTCACTATGGAGCCCCAAGCTTGCAGCAATCCTCCTGCCTCCTGCACCACAAGGCAGGTCTTTCGGGTTTCTTTAGAACCCAGGTCCAGTCATGAGCTAGGAATGAAGCAGGCTTACCTGTGGGCAAGTAGGTGTCTGATCCAGGAAATTCAGTGACGAATACTGCCGAGTGCTCTGGACTTCAAATGGATGGGGTGGACGAGATCTGGAATCACCACAATGGTCAACGCTTACTGAGACCCTGCTGTATGCAGACATTGTACAGAATGCTTTTATGTGTTAGTTCATGTAATCCCAAGACACCTGGTTGAGCTTGTGTCATTACGCCTTATTTGATGTGTGTGTGTGTGTGTGTGTGTGTGTGTTGGCCAGAGGCTGACACTGTGTGTCTTTGTTAATAGCTCTCTACCTTAGTTTTGTGATGATAGGGTGCAAGCACTTACTGACTGAGTCATCTTCCCAGCCCCCATTATGCCTTATTTTAATGAGGAAAAAAAAAAAGGAGATTCAGAAAGGTGCAATAACTTAATTGCCACATGAAAGGATCTGTCTCCCAAGCTAGGATTTTGAAAAGTTCTAGACCAAGCTTGGTCTGGGAACAGCCCTCTCCTAACATAGAATCAAAAGCCAGGACCAGCTGAACTAAATCGGCTTCAGTTCATACTCAGATGTCAGCCTCGAGACATCGCTTGGAGTTTGACTTGGAGAGAGAAGCAAACAGCAATGTCCCATTTTTGTTCAAATGCAATTGAAATGGCTCATTGTTTTTTAACCCTAGTCCCGTGTGAGCCAATAAATTGTGGGCGGTTCTCACACAATGGCTGCAGAGTCTGTGTGATACCAGGATGTAATGGAAGCTGTCAGGGAGCATGGGAGAGGAGACACTCACTATCTTAATTGTCAATTGTCAGTTATGATAATGAGGTTGGGTAAGGACGTGCCTTGCTCAGAATCCAGTGTTTGTTTTCTCATTTAAAGTTGTGAATCGGTTCTTTTGCTTCACTGGTATTTGAAATTTTGCTAATTTTTTAGGGAGATGGAATAGTTTATTTCAAATACTGATTTTTTTTTTTCACGTACAATTTGTTGATTTTCACTCTGGCTATTCAGGATTTTATTGTGAGCTTCAGATAAAAAATGAGAAAATGCATGTTACGGTCACTGCTTTAACCACAGTAATCATTAGCTCTGTTAGAGCACGAACTTCCTCCTGCCTCACTCTGTGCACAGTGACAGCGTGACAACCAGGTAAAGCTGAGCATAGGTAATCAGAACAGTATGAGGCCGAGTGCCATCCCTGGAGCTCCCAAGGGCTCCTTGTTAAAGAGCGAAGCAGGGGCTGGAGAGATGGTTCAGCAGGTAAGAGCATTTCCTATGTAAGCATGAGTGTCTGAGAGATGGCTTGAATTCTATCCCCAGGACTCACATAAACAGCTGGGGGTAGCCACACATGTCTGTAACTTCAGGCCCATATAGGGGAGCAGAGACCTGAGCCAGAGTTTCAGGAACAGTAAAAGATTCCAGCTCAAATACAGAGCAGGAAGAAGAAGGGGGGGGTGTTGGGCTCCAGCTACCTCAGGTGAATGAACCCTGGCAAGTACATCAGTGTCATCTGAGAACGTACACGTGCATACGACACGTACACACCTGCACACATCCCTTCCCACAGAGCTCATTCTACTCAACTTGAGTAAAAGAGAAAACACACTGTTTGTTGTGTGACATTTTGATTTCCATCAAAATAGAACTCTCCAGTCACCCATGAACAAAGAGCTTAGAACAGGGTTAAGCATAAAAAGGAATAAAGCCAATTTTTAAAAAAGAAAATGGGCCATCATGCTGAAATGATATTCTCTAGAATGGCTTCACCAAGGGCATTGTGGGTCTCTAACTCATTTGTGAAAGGAAATTCAACAAGTCAGTGAAGGGTCCCACATCTGGCCAGGGGGCTACAGAGCAGCAGTTAAACTACAAATGCAAAAAGCATGCATATAAGAAAAAGTCATGGTGGCTTTTAATTAAACCATTTCCGTCCATAAATTGCTTCCTGTCAGGTGTTTTTTCATTTTCATAGCAACAAGAAAGTAACTAATCCAGGCAGTTTAGGGAGAGGAGCTGCTGACCTCCTAGGGAGCTTGAAGTCACTCAGGCTAGTGACTCAGCACTCCTTGGGGGTGGTAAGAGAGGAAAGGCCACCCCAAAGTATGCTCTAGGGTATACTGACTCTCTCTGAGCTGTGCGCTGACTTTCACTGGGCTTCCCTCTCTCATTTGCCTAAAGATCTTCCAGAAGGAACTCAGGGTCACTTATCTCCTCCTCCTCATCAAGCAGGGAGGATGAACTGATCCCAGGAGAGGAAATCTGGAGGTTGACACCATACCATCCACTATCACCATAGCTTACAGTCACCACACCCAGAAGCTCAAGCCCCATTCTTTCTTGGGCTCAGAGTGCTCTCTTAGCTTCAGTGATCTCGCCTCCTTCCAGTCCCATGGGTTCTGGGGGTCCAGGGCACACAGGGGCCATTCAACATAGCTTTTCTCTTGTTAACACTTATGTGTCAGTTGAATGCAGACACCAGACAAAGAACCCAAAGAGTGGTAGGAAGCCACTTTTTAATACCCTCTAGGGGGATCCAGGCCCTCGCAATTTCCTTGGTAGAGTCTCTGTTTGTTTGTTTGTTTGTTTGTTTGTTTTCTCAGGTACTCCTCCTACCTCTGCCTCCCGAGTGCTTGGATTAAAGCCATGTGTCACCACGCCTAGCTAGTGGAGTCTTTTGAGTCACAGGCAGATATGGCCAAGCACATGGACACACACACACAGAGTATGCATTCAAAAGTAGAGGAAGTCAGGTTGGAGAGATAGCCCAGTGGTTAAGGCACTTGCCTGCAAAGACTAACCAACCGGTTCCATTCCTCTGGCAGGGCAGTACCAGGCCTTCAATCCCACATAAAGCCAGATGCATAAAGTGACACATGCATCTGGAGTTTCTTTGCAATGGCTTGATGCCCTGGCACACCCATTCTCTCTGTCTGTCTGTCTCTCTTCTGTTTCTCTCTGTTTCTTACTAACTAACTAACTAACTAAATTTTTTTAAGTAGAAGAAGTGGGGCATGGTGGTGCAGGCCTGTAATCCCAACGCTCAGGAGCCAGCCTGGTCTATAAACTGAGTTCCAGGCCCGCTGGTACTGTATCATGAGACCCTGCCTGAAAAGAAATGAAGAGAAGCTGGAGCCCAGGACAGACGCTGTGAGGCTAGGTTGGAGAGGGGACAATGACATTTCAGGGAGAAAAGAACCAGGAGAGTTGCAGATGAAAAGGAGGGCATTTCAGGCACAGAGGTGTGGGGGAGAAGGAAGTGACCCTGTGGCTGGGGCTAAATGCAGGGGGACATAGACAAGTATGGTAAGGTTAATAATAACAGAGAATTGGAGGTGTTTAAAGATCTGTATACAGTTGTGAAGTAAAGTTCTGTAAAGAAGCTACATCTGTCCAGAAGACCCTGAAGACTGGGCTGCAGAGATGACTCAGCAGTTAAAGGCAATTGCTTGCAAAGCCTCTGGCAGGGTTTGATTCTCCAGGACCCACATAAAGCTCTCAGATGCAAAAGTGGTGCATGTGTCTAGAGTTCATTTACAACTGCAAGAAGCTTCGGTGCACCTGTTCTCTCTCTCCCTCTCACACACCAATAAATGTAGTAAAAATATTAAAAATTAATTTTAAAGAGATCCTGCTTAAAAGTAAATTTTAAAAAAACCGCTTGACCTGGCGTGGTCATGTATGCCTTTAATCCCAGCACTTGGGAGGCTGAGGGTTTTGGTTGCTATGTGTTCGAGGGGTTCCTGATCAGCCTGGGTTAAAGTGACCTACCTCAAAACAAACAAACAAATAACCCCCCCCCCAAAAAAAACAACCCTGCCTGACCTCACCTGACTAGAACATCATGATTTGGAGGTCAAATGCCAAAGTTATCTTTGGCGATCTTTAAGGCCTTTCTAATAGCCCTTGACCTTAACTTTTGTATCTGCCCTAACATTCTATTCTGTAACAGATAAGCTTTTTGGAATGTGTCATTAAGCTTAACTGACCTCTCACCTCCATCAATCTTTTAAGTTTAAAATGAGATTAACATTTGAAACTTATGCGAGAGATTTCTCTGCTTTGCTGTGGCTCAGGTACCTGATCCTTTCACCAGTATAATTGGTGAGTGTACTAACACATGGTTTTCTTTGGTTCTGTCTTCATGTACCTCTTTTTTAATATTATTATTATTATTATTATTATTATTATTGGTGACAGGGTCTCATGTAGCCCAGGCTGGCCTCAAACTCAATATGTAGCCAAGGATGACCTTGATCTTCTGATTCTGCCTCCACTTCCCAAGTACCGGGATTGTAGGTGCACACTACCACACCTATATAGGGGATAGAACTCCGGGCCTCCTAAATGCTAGGAAAGCACTTTACAATCTGAGCTATTCCTGCTGCCCCTCATGTATCTCTTCTACATTGTAATATGTTACTTAGGATACCTTGAATTTATGTTCCTGGGCCTTGGTTCAAACAAATTCTCTTGATCTCTTTTGAAATAGTCTCACTATGTAGTCCTGGCTGGCCTAGAATTTGCTAGAAAGACTAGGCTGGCATTGAACTCCTGTCTCTATCTCCTAAATACTGGGAATATGGGCATGGACCATCATGCCCCGCCTAGCCTAGTTTCTAATTTCCTTAAAAGTAGATTCATTATTTTACATCAACACCATTAAACCCCTGGCTTGTATGGAATATCGTGTGATTTTGTGACAGTCAGGTGTATACAGAGACCGCTCTTACCCTTCCAGCCCCTCCCTTTGAATGGGAGGTGTCTAGTTAGAGCTACAACCTAGGTGCTAAAACTGATTGGTCAGATATGAACCAATCAGCTGTCCCTCTGACTCACATGGGGAGGACTTAAAACTAGCCTCCCTAGAGAACTCGCCCTCTTGTCCCACATGG